>JAOVVB010207637.1:0-10771 GCA_028570985.1 Heterobranchus longifilis
GATAACATGCTTATCATCCTGATACATATGGGTCAGTAGGGGCCGGCTCCCCACACTAGAAGGTCCAGAAGGCTCTTGATAACAAGTTTGGTAGGTTTGTGAGTTTCTGTGACTTCTGTTCGTTAGGATTAGAAAAAAAACATCAAGGTTTGGATGTTAAAATGTTTTAAATGTGAATTAGGAATATGTATCAGTAGCATCTCCCGTACTGCTCTAGCACACCACAGCCCTGCTTATATTAACAAATCCTTCACCTTTTCCCTGACGTGACATTCCCAAACAAATCATTTCAGCCCTTTCTTCCCTCACTAAATTAATCTTTCTCCTTTTAAAGTAAAACTTCATAAGAAATACGGAGAAAGAAAATTAAAACATTTTTAAAAAACCCACATAAGTCAGGGACACTGGGTTGCAGGGGGAAATAATCTTTCATTATAAGCTTTTGTTTAAATATTTTTAAATTCTAACTGAATCCATTCTTGGTGAATGAAATGATAGCAAGGTTAATTAAGGTGCTAGTGTAAAGAGCGTGAGAGAAAAGATCTGGTTTAAAGAACAAAGTGATATTTACATATTAAAACGTCATCCACATTTGAAAAGGTCAATTAAAGCAACTGATAGAAAGCTGAAGAACAAGTTGAAATATTGTTTATCTGAATTTAACAGACTGCGAAGCATATTAATTTGATTCTGCAGATGATATTTCGCTGCTGGGCTGTGCCGTGCTGTTTTTAAACTGTCCCCATGTGAAATTAAAGTTCGGCCACAGCCTTGGCATGCCGTGGCGAAACCGTTATTTCCAGCTAACTGTGCCGGCAAATTACTGCCAAACAAAATGAGCGAAAAGTCAAAACAGAGGCTGTGCTGAAAGTAGAGACTGCTGCCTTTTAACTTACTGAATGTTTCCACTCAATTGATGGGGACACCATCCCTCGTTTATGCCTCACATCTTAAACGTTCCCTCTAATGGGACTGACAAAGGAATCGCCTATGAAGCTAGTTTTTGGCCAAACATATGTGTATGTACTACTCCGTGTCCCTCGGGTGCCATTAGAAAGGGCGACTAGGTTGGCCTCTAGTCCCAGTGAGGGGCTAAGCTGCTGTAATTTGTGGCTCCAGAAGAGTGAGTAGAGACGGTCCCACCATGTGGCTGTGTCAGGGCCTTGGAGAGCTCCGATAATGAGGCAGGTTGCCTCATTAAAAGCCATGAGGCTTGCACACAAAAGAACCTGACATCAAAAGCCTCCACGCTCCCTTTCGTTTGCCTCTGAACACATGCTTTTGACCACAGTCCTAATGCCACAATATTAAAGTGACACAAAAGGCGTCTCCACTATACTGCACCCACTCTTTTTTTTTTTTTGCTGTTGTCTGGCACCTAAAGGCGGCTGTGTGTTTCCTTCTGGAAATAAATAATCATTCTTTCATACTACAAAAAAAAAAAAAAAGGGAGAAGAAAATAAAATAACAGAAATGGGCTTTTCGGTCTGTGTGGTAGAGGAGACAGAACAAAGGTTCCTGCAGAAATTCCTGCAGGCATCGTGGATGTCAGGGGTTAAATCTTGCCACCACGCTTTTTTTTTTTGTTAACACAGATGCATAGACTAAAGATCAAAAGATCAGTTAGTAGCCTACACTTTCACAATTTAATTTCAATTAACTCCTTGTAGAACTGAATATGCAAAAATGTGAATTCTGCCTACAGACATGCACACAATGAAACTAAAATATGACAAATAAAGTTTCCAATAATACATGAATAATGAATGAATGAGATTTGCTTGGGATTGCATGGATCAGATCTTTTTTCCCTCATAATTATTGCCAAATTACACAGTTCTTTCCAGGAAATTTAGGAAAATATTATGAGATTACAGACCCTTAAAAATAAATAAAGTGTCTTTTGGCCAAATACCTGCAAAACTAATGACATTAGTTAATTAAAAAGAAATAAACTGTCTATCTATCTCGTGCAAATGTTAGCATTCTAACAAGTTGGTGAACATTAATCTCAATGTTAATAACATGCGTATCGTGCGACCGGCACATGTACCAAAACCAGAAGTAGGTAGTTGGATTTTTAATGCGATTTTATTGCAATCGCAGTGTATTTTTTTTAACCATACTAACTCGTTTTGTTGCCTAAACCTAACAAAGTGTTGTTGTTATCTAAACCTACTGAATTATTCCAGCTTCACAACGTTAATGACGTGTGCATCACATGACCGGGCCATGTATTTAAACCGGAAGACATGTTGGTATATATTATACAAACGGTTTATGAGAATGCATTGTTGGGTGTGTGGCATGGCATTGAAGATTACAGGAAGGTTTTTTGTATAATACAGGGTTGCCATGAATGATGGATCATCACTGCCAGCCATTTGAAAGCATTAAAAGTATGCTGCGGTTTGGGAGTCAGGGACACTGTGACGTTCTTCTTTCGAATCAATCATACCGCAGGTTACATTTCTTGAATTCCGCACGGCTCTGCTCTGAATTCTCCCTGCCATTGACCGAGCAATTAAAGAATTTGTTTTTTTTGTCCTTCCTCTGCGGGCATTTTGCCATTGAGCTGTACGGAGTCACGGGGGGGTTTGATGCTGTGTGAGTGCGACAGGAAGCAGATGAAATGCACTCTGACAGCTCCGCTCCATCACTGCTGGACAGCAAATGTCAGGAGGCAGATAGTATATGTACAGACAAGAGTGGAAGACGGGAGCCGAGGCTACTTTTTTTTTATGGGTTTGACAGTGTGTTTGTCATCTGTCTGTGGTTTTGACAGAGGTTTTACATGTTTAACTATATGAATGTTGGAATTTCAGGGTAGCTCCGTTGTACTTCTGCGCTGTACTGCACCCTGTAGGTGCTTTAAGGGTGTAGCTGTCGACACATAGGTCACCAGGTGCATCCTCGAGAACCGAGGTAAGCCTCGGTGTGTCTGTCACCGTAAAAAAAATAAAAAATAAAAAATATTCAAAGCTTGTGGACCTGCAGGCCATACGGAGGGCAATGGGGTATGGATGACGATAAGCAGATGCACTTTGCTCAGGCATGAAATGCTTTCCAAGGAATGTGGCCAGAGATCCGGAGAGCGGGAGAAAGATAGAGAACGAAAGTGACAGAACGAAGAAGCGGAAGCGGGAAAAAGTGAATGAGTCACCATGCAGAATACAAAACGCATTCTTTTTGTTCTCGTGGAGATGAGTCACAGCGGATTAATGTAGTTTTTGATGTTTTTTTTCCCCCTTGTCATATCGTCGATGGATGGCATTTGCCCTAAAAAGGGTCAAATGAAAAGCCACTTCTGGAGAGATGTCACGTAATTTGCAATATTAATCCAGACCTTGACTGTATCTCTACTTCTCTGCAATATGTCTATGCCCAAGAGGCTGAGTTTAGCAAGCGTGACCAGAGCCCTCTGGGCAGCAGTATAGTGACAAGCCTCCTTATGGCTTGTGATTTGGACGCTCGGAACAAGCATGGGAGAGTTTTCCAATGACTGCTGCAGCAGCAGCAGCTCAATATTCACCTCCATGACAGAGTTTGGCATCAGTTTTGTGCTCTCAGGCCATTTCTGTCTTGCCAACAACACTACACCCGTTCATATTGGTAAATTAAGGAAATAATCCACAGTGCATCCAACGTGATCTCATTGAAGCATATTATAACACGCCACTTTTTTTTCGCGTGTGTCGCATTTTAAGCTTTTCTCGCCCTGTTCTCACCCGTGGTTAAGTTGAGGAAAAACATCGCAGTTTGGGTTACAATACGCTTATTTTGGTTTCACACGGGATATGAACAGCGGTCTCCTGGGTGAAAGTCCTGTGTTTGTTGGACACTAAGCGGACTTTCTCGATCTTTATACTCCTCCTATACTTTATTCTACTCTCCTCTGGAGCAGTTGCTCTGAGCGTCTAATATTGGATGCGTTTACAGCTGAAAGCACGGTGCGATTACATGCCGTAAAATGTCACAAATGAAAGCAAACAAAAACAAAAATGCATTGTGATAACATGCAAAATGACTCAACAAATTGCCACGTTATTCATACAGCATTTTGTGAGACCAGGCTGGTGCATCATGTCCAGAAGTAGCCTGTACGTCATTCTCGTTTTTTACTGGTTTTGACATATTAAACCTAAAAAAAAATGGAAAAAAAGATAAAATATTTTAGAAGATTACACAAAACAAACAAGCCTATAGCTTCAAACTGCAATAATACAGTGTGATTGAATCTCTTTAGGTTTTTATTCCATGAACATCTCATAATTTGTCACCGTTTCTCTAATATTTTAGCAGAAAACAATAAGAACAAACCTCCAAAGTATATGATTCAGACATCCATGTTACGACGCCTATGGGCCTCGTATTTTTTTTTTATATTGTACTGTTTCTCTTTTCTTCTCCCCCTTACTGTTGTGTTGTCTCCACTGGTTTGCTGATGAATAATGTTCAGCTGTGGGGGAAAGGCATCGCCTGAAGGTGGATCTGAGCAGTCCATTTGCCTCAGCTGCTCTCTACTGAGTGGAGTGGCTGTTTTCAGTCTTCTTTTTTCTTATTTAGTAAGTCAATATTTAGTTGAATAAATCCTTATTTGAGCATTGTTGCCTTTTAGTTAAAGCACAAACTGAAATAGGGAAAGGGGAAATTACTGGGGGGTGGTGGGGACAAGAGTTTATGAGGTTCCAAGACCAGAAGCAATAGCTGGAATTTGAAGAATAGCATGAAAGAAGACATATAAAAGTATAAAGAGCCAATAAATAACCATTTGGATCCAGCACAAAATATCAATTTAAACGTTTAAAGTCAGTAGACTGAGTAGCAATGTGTGGCAACAACATAACGATCTAAGAAAATGGACTTTCTTCTCAATGATCGATATGCATTTGCTTAGAGTGAAAAATATTTCACTGCAAAACAGCCTCTTATTAAAATGATCTGGCAGTCAATTTGAAACAATTGGAACTTCCTGAATGCCGTATCTCAGCAAAAAGCCATCCTGGCTCAAATCCAGTGCAGTGATATGAAATGAAACTCTTTACAAAAATACATTTCCTCAGAAAGGTATTCCATTTTAAATGGCTTCCAATATCTCATGCACTTGGCTATGCATTCTTGTCGTTATGGGATGTCTGCTGTGAGATATAACGCTATAATGACAGATATAACGATATAATGGATGGAATACAAAAGTGCCAGTAGGAACAAACTCTGAAGCAACTAAGGAAAATGTTATGACCTATGATAAAGATGATCTTGTCTCCCAAAATTGTTGATCTCTTGCCACCATTTCATTATCACTGATTAAAATGACAAATGATGATTAATGAAGACTCACATTAGCTCTTGCAGTGCAGTGCAGTTCAGTATCAGCTGACTCGTTGATTACCAATCACATTTAAACACTTCCCCAATCACATTAAATCAAGATAATGATACTTCTTTGTTTTGTCATTATATTTCTGCTGCTTGTTGCTTCTACACTCTGTTACTGGCAGTGTCATTTATTACTCCCTCTGCCACGCAGGCCTTCCTCTTATCACCATACCTGGTGAGGGCATTTCTCATTTTATGCTTGACGTGGATGCAGTAGCTCACTTATATGTGTCTGCTGGGTTCTGTTCTGTATAGCCCTTTTTGGGAGGTTGACATCTCTGTGTATTATGTGCTCGCAGTGTATAAGAAAAAGCAATTTCACCAAATAAATGTGCCCAACCATTTGTTTCAGTAAATGCTTTATAGGCCTATACTATCCACTTTCACGCCATCCCAATTGCAAGACATGTAGTGCATTAAGACATTTTTCATAATATCTTCTTTGTCAACCAGTGTTTTAAAGTGATATATTGTAACTGGCATTTGTACGCTAAATATGAAGCTACTACGAGCAGCTGCTTAGCTTAGCTTAGCTTAGCACAAGGACTGGAAACAGGGGGAAGCAGTTAGCCCCACAACTTATTGTTTTTAGACTTTAGCGTTTATGCAGATTAAACAAATAACATATGTTAATTAGAGATCTTTGGAGGTGCTGGATTTTGTTACCTTTTGTTTGGACAGAGCTAGTCTAGCTGTTTCCCCCTGATTCCTGTCTGTATGCTAAGCTAAGCTAACAGGCTGACAATGCTAGCTTCGCATTTAACGGACACACATGAGTGTGATATATCGATCTTCTCGTCCAACTCTTGGCAAGAAAGCGGATAAGTAGCCTACATTTTCCAAAATGTAATTTTTTTTGTTTAGCTTATAACCAGATTTTAATAAATAGGCCTACTGAAATTAGGTGGACTTAAGGCATAGTTAAAGGGAGCAGTAGCTCAGTCTGCAGGGACTTGGCTTGGGAGTCCCGGACGGACCAAGAGGTACCAGATCACACTGCTGAAGTGCCCTTGAGCAAAGCACCGAACTCCCAACTGCTCGGAGCGCTCGGCCTACTGGCAACGGATCTCTCCACATTTCATTTACGACAGTAATGGGCTGGTCACTTGTTGGACTCTTTAGTTGCATTCATTCTTTCTCATTGTGTGTGTGTGTGTGTGTGTGTGTGGGGTGTGTGTGTGTGTGTGTGTGTGTGTGTGTGTGTGACAGTGAATGATGTGCAGTACTGTGTCAGTGTTTTTGTAAAGAGGACAGTCCCAATGCAAGTGCCAGTAGGCGGTGGGTGGACTCAAATGAGGGGGACAACAGTGATGAAGTGTTATAAATCGCGAAATCTAAATCTATAGAACAAACAATCCCTCATTCAAATTAGATAACAGTGTGAGGCGTTTAGGAGCGTTTAAAACGCAAATGTGGGTAGATTCTCTGATGTGGGTAGATGGCAACCTACATGCATCTAGCCTCCACTGATTATGGCATTTCATACCTCAGTAGTTTATTGCACATCCTGCCTGGTTTATCTTTTGACGTCTAAAAGTGTCATTCAGGTGTTAGAGACATCTGTTTGTCATTCACTGCGTTTCATCTGACTCATCGTTGCGAATGCAACTGGCGCAGCAGTCCGTCAGCTGGACAGGTAGAGACGGCCCTCTGAGCATCGCTCTTTTTATGTCAGATCTGTGGTGTAAAAACAAGAATAATCACAGGCCAATGGAGCGACACCACTCACCCGTGAAGCCAAATTATCTCCCTTTCTCTTTGACTCTCACACAAACAAAACAACACAAAGCACAGTTCTACCTCACAGCTCATATAGCAGTCGGTTATAAGCAGATTTTTCTTGTGAATAACCGTGAAGTCTTTTTGACAAGCATATATATGAGTTCTGTAATGCTTTTTATTGTATAATTCTCTTGTTTTTACTCTGTGCTATTGTGTTGTCTTGGTTTTTTGACTTGCCATGGATGCAAACTAGCTTGAATCTGGTATGGTACATCACTCATGTAAACTGTACACTGTCCCTTTTAAATAAACAAATAATAATTATTATTGAACTAGGCCTGTGGGTCAGCAGGCGTGCTCACTGTTGGAGGCAGAAAACTCAGTTGTCAGTTCTAAACTGGGTCATGCTGTTGGTAGCAGGATCTACAGTAATCGTGTCATTCCGGCCACATACACAGTTTTGAGGGTGAATGTTCAAATTAAAAGTTTTATCGGCGAGAAAGCACAGACTGTTGTATGAAAAGTTCTCTCAGAAGTCAGAAGTCTTTGATTTAGCAGCAAGTCGCAAATGTAGACGCGCTTTGATGTGATGTGTGTCCTCTCGCTTCAGAGCTAGGATGTGTTCCGTCTTTGAAGCAATAATTTATATAATTTCAACCAAAAACATTGGTGGACCATTTGTGTTTGTGTTTTGAGTGCATCTTCTTTTTTGAAGTATTGCATGCAAGGTTTTAGGATGATAAAATCGACTTAAACAAGCTTATATCTCCGAAATAGGAGCAGAAAGTTGTGTTTGCAAGTAGAAGATATACTGTTGATGCAATTGTGAGCAGAGATGGTGTTGAATATGATTAACCGATTGAAGTATTGGTATTAAATAGCAGAAAAAACACCTATGAAAGGTGTTTCTCTGAAAACAAATTGAGATAACATCACAGTATTTAATTGCACCTGCCTCAGTTGTCATCAGAAGCATAGATATGAGGCGATATGGCCCTACTGTTATGTTTTTTTTCTCCAATTAACAATGCTAACCATAACCACGTGTTTAAAACTGCACCTGTTTTTGTGCAGTCTGAAGCATTAGAATGGTAGTGATAACAACTGATAAAAAACAGATTTGAAACAGGTATTAATTGCCAGGCAATTAATAGATTAGTGAGCTGGCAGACTTTTCTTTCTTTCTTTCTTTTTTTTTTATACCTTTGGAGAGAGCCAGACTAGCTGTTTCTCCCTGCGTCCAGTTTTTATACGAAGCCAGCTGGCTGCTGGAGGTACTGTGGCTTCATATTAAATGGACAAAATGGAGTGGTATCAATCTTCTCATCTCACACTCATAAAAAACATAATAAAAAAAGGTTTTATTATTACAAACAAATAATGTCGATCTTCAATAGATACAGATACAGGTAGAGTATTTTATTAATAAAGGGAAAATACAGTTTTGCAGAAGCCAAGTCACATAAATCACAAACAGACAACAGAGGTAGATGATAATACAATAGATAATAATACAATAACAAAGATATGAATAGCAGCATTGTTCTACAACTGAACTAAAACTAAAAAACACAAGACAATAGATCGTAATATGCTGTACATGGTTAGTGCAAGTCTAGATATTGTGATACTGATATTTGTCTTGTATTGGTATTTAAGGCCTGGTTTTCTGTTCAGTCTCTGTTTGATTTTTGGTTTTGTTCTCTTATGATCTGGATGCTGAAAACAACACTGGATTTTTTTCTTCTTCATAAATCCCTTTCTTTTAATTATCAACAAACATGCACCATTTAAAAAGCTTAGAATAAAAGATAAATCAACCCCTCAGTTTTCACCTGAACTATCTGCTTTATTTAAGGAAAGAAACGAAGCTCTTGCCAGACACTCTGGGGATCCACCCCATGGCCTTTATTTAGACAACTTCCTCTGTGAGCAATGCCAAATCTATGTATTACTTGGACTCCTTTTCAGGCAGTAAACTGGGAACAAAAACAAAACGACTATTCATTTACCTTCACGTGTCAAATTGAATGATTGCTTAATATCTGAACAGAAAGACATATGCCAAGCCTTTAGTAAACACGTTGCTGATGCTTGTCAGTTATTTGATAATTATACAGGATCCCCTCTTAGCAATTATGAGCATGAAAACATTGTAAGGCATACCTCTCAGTTTTCACTCCAGCCTTTCTCTCCTAGTGTTGTTTTGGAAGCATTGCAATCCATTGATCCCAGGAAACCTACTGGAGAGGATAAGTGGGATCCTTTTTTTCTCAGGCTACCTGCTCTATGAAAACGGCTCATGTATTTCCATTACATAAAGGTGTAGATAGAAGTGATTTAAATATCAACCAATTTTCAAGCTACCCTGCCTATAGCATAAATCAGGGGTGTCCAAACTTTTCTGAATGGGGGCCAGATTAGATCATATGAAAATACCTGGGGGCCAGTTGCTTCTTGCATATGGGTTATTTAAAAAAAAATCACATACAATACAATTGTAGGCCTATACTCTCAGGATTTTATTTTTTAAGTGCCATACTAATACATGTACGTGTTGTGCACGGAAAAACAGAAAAAATGCAGAGTGAACTTGCTTGATTAACCAACATTGTGCAGCAGGCCACATATAGAATATTTTCAGAGACAAACCGGGGGCCGTTTAAAATCTGTCCGAGGGCCGCATTTGGACATGCCTGTCCTAACCCTTTTAAAACACCAAAGTCACATAATAAATCAAACTAACTAACCAATAAATGTATCATATTTTATAAACTGACCATATGTTTTTTTTTATATGTAAAATCTTTGTCATAAGTAAATACACTTCCCCATAAATGTTTTAAAGTATAAAGTAGAATGAAATTGGCAAATGAAAAAGGTACATTCTGTATTTATGCACTGTACAGTACTTGGGTTAGTAGGCTACCCTTGAGAGAAGACCTTGTGTAGTTTTTGCGAAGAAAAACCCACCTCTTATAAAAAGTGTGTAGACGCTGCATCGGATTTCATCATCCAGAGACTTGATGTAGACACAGCTGTAGAAACCAGAGTCATCCACGGTCAGTCTGCTGATGGTGATGGTGTGGTTCTGCAGTGATCCTTGAGTCTGAATCCTGTCTGTGTATTGACTTCGTGGAGTGATTTTGTCATTTGATCCTGGATAGGAGTGATAGTAAAGCACCTCTTTCCGCTCCATGTGATCTTGAGACACATACAGATACATGCCATCATACCCTTCAATGCTGCTGGGACATCCTGCGGAGGAACACTTCAGGGTGACGTTCTCTCCAGACTCTCGCCACACTGCATTGTTCTCTGTCATAAAAGACATTAGAGGGTCTAAAAACATACCACAAAACTATCTCCACAGTATTTCTGGAAGCAGAAACTGAAACTATTCTGCACAGCTGACCAGTGAACATTGTTGCAGGCAGACTTCGACTACAGCAAAATGTTCTTTATAATGTTTGAAGAAAATTAAATGGTCATACCTGCATGGACATAAAGGCAGAGCAACAGTGTGGACCAACAGAGGTGCATCATCTTGCAGCACTGGCTGCATACTGTCTTTATCTCTCTCACACACAGAGACACGCACAGACACACACACACACACACACACACACACACACACACACACACACACACACACACACACACACACACA
>JAOVVB010207648.1:0-10771 GCA_028570985.1 Heterobranchus longifilis
GATGGCTGTCTGAATGTATTTAACACTTATTTAAACAAAAATAAATAAATACCACTTACAGCACCTTTAAGTATGAACAAAAAACACACTAAAGGCTCCACATTATTGCCAGGCTGTTGAATTGGATAACATTAAAGAGTCAGGGTTTATTTGGTCCAATCCCTAAATGTTAATACGATATAATGTAGCCTATACATAGATATTATATGCATTTTCTCTTAATTTTCTCAAGGTAAGTACTAATTATCTGACGTGTATGCACAAATAGCAGGCAAGACCCTCACTTACTGTTACTGTATGGCAGCAATTAGGCTAGGTCACGTGATGTGAGAACTGACTTTGACCATTTTGCCATTTCAGCACCAAAGTGTCGGGAGAGCTCCTTATGGCGACGACACATTAACGTTACTGTAGCTTCACGTGCACGACACGAGGCTAATTGTGTTGGAAATGCAAATGTTTCGGGCATTTACTGTTAGCATTTGAGAAAAACTTGAAATTAAAGCGTTTTTTGACGACAGCCGGTATTGTAGCCAGACTGTATGTGAGCTGAATGTTGTCTGTGTCCCACTGTACCTTATTATCGGAGGCAGAAACTGATGGCAGCGCCAGATGGAACAGCCGAGCCTCGACATGGCTCTTCAGCCCGGAGCGGTGATAGGCAGCACCGGCCGCCGCGGCAGCGACGCAGGCTCCGGCGGCGACAACTTTCAGCGCCGTCCTCGAGGACGTTTGTTGTTTCCGCGCCGTAAACGTCCCAGTTTTTAAGCTGTTTTTAGTGAGTAAATGGACAAGCCTGCGCAGGGCAGCCATGACTGTTTACACCGAGGAGATGCTAACCGATAACCCACGCGCGCGCGCACACACAAACACACACACACACATATAGAGCAAGGAGCAGCTCGTGCTCGAGCCGCCCGCTGCCCCGAGCTCGCGAGATTAAAATGCCGTGGGTATTTCAAGTCGCCCTGGGATTATCAAACTCGCCAGAGTGAAGGAAATGTTGAAATCTTTTCCACAAACTATCATGTCTCGTGGGTTGATTTAAAGTGTCATATATTGCGTGTTTACAGATTTAATTTGAATTCTAAGTGATGTAAGTGCAAGTTTACCACACAGACCACCATCAACTCTCTCCTCCTCGTGTGTCTCTTATTTTATGCCTTTAGGAGAAGGGGAAAAAAAATCCCTGCCAGGCCAGGGCACGTCTGAACTGTGACAGCCCCGCCCCATTAGTAGTCCTGTGGTTTTGCACCTGCCTCACCACCCCTGCCACTTTGAGCGCAAACCCTCCAGGAGCTCCTTTACCTGCACTGCAGCGTTTATTCACCACAGGATCCCGTCCTGCTGTCTGCGTGTCCTCCGCGGCTCCTCTGAGGCACCAAGGCTGGGGACAGGTATGCAATATGCGGGCTATCTGAGCAACCCAGCCCCAACTGATGAAGACGCAGCGGTGACAAATAAAAACAGGAGAAATCGGTGCAGATTTGGTGAGTGTTTTCATGTCAGGGGAGAGAGATCCGCGCGTGTCCTTGCACAGCGGGTACGTGCGCTAAGTAACGGAGAGGAGGTGGACGTAAACATGCATTAAGTGACAGTGGCAACCAGGTAGTCTACTACGCAAGAGCGCTCCCTCCGGACCTCCTCACTGAACTTTACCCGCGATGGCTGCTGCTGCTCTGGGGGAAGTTGGAGGCGTCTTGCACGGCATCGATGGTGTCGCACAGGTCGGGTCCCATTTCCTCCTGACCCCTCTCGGGGACAGTCCCACGCTTCTTCTCGGGGAGCACCTCATATCTGGGGACAGGCTGTCCCGGAGCACCACGGCGGATTTAACGCACCTCAAAGGGATTCTCAGGAGGAGACAGTTGTACTGCAGAACTGGGTTTCATCTGGAGATACTTCCGGATGGCACAGTGCAAGGGACGAGGAAGGACCACAGTCGGTTTGGTAAATACTGAGAGAATTATTTTTGCATATATTTTTTTGAGCAAAAACAACTACAAGGCAATAGAAAGTGGCCAGTAGTTATAATAACATCAAGAGTGATTAAGAAAGCTGAAAATAACTTATATTTGTGCCAATAGGCTGCTGTCAGAGTTGGATTTTTTTTTTCTTCCTTCTTTCATCTTTGTCAAAGTCTGTACTGAACAACTGTGTTATTCTTCTCCAGGTATTTTGGAATTCATAAGCCTTGCTGTTGGGTTGATAAGCATTAGAGGGGTGGACAGTGGACGCTATCTGGGGATGAACGACAAAGGAGAGCTGTATGGCTCTGTAAGTACACACTTTGCTTATTCATGTCACCCAAATCCTCATTTTTGACCATGTGATGACCCACAAGCAGCTTTTTTTTTTTTTCATTTCTCATATTTGGAGAATTTGATTTTCAGGAAGATAAATTGAGGAAACAGGGTTGCAACGGAATGAGATTTTCACAGTAAGATAAGCATCTCAGAATACATCACAGTATTACACTAATATTATTATTATCAGTTACAATGACCCTTAAGGGAATGCAAACAGAAACACTTTATTATCATTGAAAGTTGAAACCATTTTTTAATGGACGTATGTGTAAAAAGTATTTAGTCTTTTGAAAATAAATGTAAAAAAAAGAAAAGAAAAGAAAAGATAGTACCATAGATAAGCAAATGTCAATTTCAAGTCAAGTCAAACTTTATTATCCCACCAGGGGAAATTTGTTTGCAGCCAGGTGTTACAGTCGTCATAAAAGACCTAATCCCATAAAAGACGTAATCACAATGCAGCAATCTAAAAACACACAGGGACAAACAGTACAAGTTGAGATCATTTCCAATAAAGACAGTGTACAAAATGCCATGCATACATACATACATACATACATACATACATACATACATACATACATACATGCACAAAGTGCTGAAGTGCCGAGATCACATGCAAAATTAGGCTACTAATTGCTGTGCAAACAAAAGAGACTTTCTATCTTTTTGAGCAGGGGCTCTGTGTCTGCAGCCTGAAGGTAAAGGTATACTGTCAAACCGGTATATCGCTGCAACCCTATTGATGAAATGTGTCGTGTTTTTGTATTCCTGCATCATATAACCCGGGACTTCTCTTGTGTTCCGTTTGCAGGATAAGCTCACGGCTGAATGTGTCTTCAGGGAGCAGTTTGAGGAGAACTGGTACAACACGTACTCCTCCAACCTCTACAAACACGGAGACAAAGGGACGCGTTATTTTGTGGCATTAAACAAAGACGGGACGCCAAGGGACGGGACTAAATCCAGGCGGCACCAGAAATTTACACACTTCTTGCCCAGGCCTGTGGACCCTGACCGTGTGCCGGAGCTGTACAGGGATATCCTGGGACACAGCTGAGACCCCGGAAGGCCCCGTCCAGTTCAGGAATAGCTGCTAAAGCCCCGGAGAAGAGGACAGGGACGAAGGCAGGGATGTGGCCGGTGCAGGCTGGTGGACAGCAGCCCTGACCGGCAGGGATAAAGGCACCGGAGGGGGGGGAAGGGGGGGGGGCCTCTCGTAGGAATGCACGGGCCATCTCTCAGCAGCCAGGAAGACGGGCTAGAATGTCTGCACGCACGGCATGAGGGGGTCGTTTGTTTCAAAAGGCCGGACGACCCCTAAAAAAGTACCTGCGTGGAATAGGAGACGAATGGGAAACGGAGATGATCAGGGAGCGTCTCCTCTGGTCAGACGGGGGACGTCAGCCGAGTCCGTGGGAATCTGTGCCGTCATGAAATGGTACTTTTGTCTCAGAGAGCCGTCGTTTGTTCAGAAGGACTTTGAAGGAATTCAGTTTGTTTTTTCTTACCTGTGTCTAGAGCTGTTTAAAAAGAGCAAAAAAAAAAAAAAAAGTAACAATTTATTTATTCATTTTAGATACATATATTTATGTTATATATTTATTTATTTGAGAATATATTTTTACAGTTAGATACATGCAATATAGAAAAACCACTAGAAACTGTATCGATTATATAAGGACTGAGACACTGTAACGTTATGTCTTTTATTCTGAAAAAAAAAAAAAAAAGCTCAGCTATAGTGATATACTGTAATATGACCAAAAACATATTGGCAACATTTGGAAAACATCTGAAATGCATATTATCACAATATGGCAACTGTGAATCAGTTTTTAAAATGTAATGTTGACATATTAATTCAAACCAAACTACTGTTACATGTGTTACAGGAGGAATCTGACGTCAACAAACTGACAATACAAACAATAAATTGCTCAAAATGTGATGAAAATGTGTCAGCCTATATGATCAGAGATGAGGGTGTTTTGTTGGTTATTCACTATATGTCCACTTGTTCTTTTAAACACATTTTTTTTACTTTTAACAGAGCAATATTTTAAAACAAGTATACTTTATTGGTTGCTTTTGTCTTGCAGAGTTTAAACGTATATAAACCCGCTTACGAGACCAATGTTGTCTTTCTTTATGGACGCCATTATGCCGAGAGAGGAGTCGTAGACCCGATGCACGCGTAAAACTTCAAAGCCTCCGTCCTGAATCCTCTGAAAGTAGAGGCCGTGCCACAACACGATCAGGGCCAAATAAAATCTGACCTTTAGCTCGGGCCCAGCGGCTTTAGCAGCCGTATAAAAGTGGCAGTCAGGGCGATAAGGATTAGGTAACCTCTGCTGACAGTTTGAGGATGATAGCCCTGTTGAAATGTCTCATTAAATAAGACATTTGTGCTTATTCTCTTGTTTTCAGACAGCTTCTGTTTCTTTGTGTTAAAAGATTGTTTTACTGCCCCATCATTTTTAAAGGTCCCATATCATGCTCATTTTCAGGTTCATACTTGTATTTTGGGTTTCTATACTAGAACATGTTTACATGCTTTAATGTTAAAAAAAAACACATTCTTTTTCTCATATGTCTGTCTGAATATACCTGTATTCACCATCTGTCTGAAACGCTCCGTTTTAGCGCCTGTCTCTTTAAGAAAAAGCCCAGTGTGCTCTGATTGGTCAGCGTTTCCAGGCCTTTGGCATCTGCACCATCATTGCACCCAGGGGAATGACTGTAACGGCACTGTAGCAGCACTTTCTAGCTATATATAGTATAGTTGTGACATCACAACCTTACAGAAGTCCTGACGGCTCATTTAAAGGCACAGTTTCTGAATACGGGCTGTGTGCATTTCTCTGCATTTTGATACTTTCACAATATTTGTATAACACCTCCTGCTTTATAATAATAAAAAAAAGACATGGAAATCTCACTTTTACAATATGGGACCTTTAACAACAGAAGAGCTTATCAAAAGTTGGACTTATGAGGTACAAAACAGCTGAATTACTTATTTATTTTTTTAAAAAGCCACTATTGCATATCTGTGCACAGTTTCCTCCACGGCTGGGCTAAGATCTGTGTCGAAGCATGAAACGCTCAGCCTGTGATCTCAGTGTGTGTGTGTGTGTGTGTGCGTGTGTGTGTGGTGGTGAGCCAGTGGGGGTGTCTCGATACAGGGAGCCAACCCCGCTGCCAACTCTCTCCCGTCTGCAGCGTGATACTGCGGGACTTTCCCACCTGCACACCTTGAACATCAACACGCTTCTGTCGTCGATTAATGACAGCGCCGCAGAGTGTATTATAACCTGCGTGCACGTGGACATCCCCTGTCCACCGGGTAAACACACGCAACGCCTATTACAACATGAAAAAGGATCTTGTTTTTGGAAAGATGCTGTCACTGCTCGTCTTTCTTTAGCTTCATAGAAAAGTTAACAAGCGTGAAAATGATGGACGGGGCGTGCTTCATTCCTGTCCCGTCCCATCTTTCCAAACTAAAGAGCGTGTTGCTGCAATACTCGTTTGGCCATAACTTTGACCTACAGCTTTGTTTCTTGTTGCAATACCTCCAAAGAGACTAAGATTTCAGTGCAGGGGCCAATCATGAGACTACGGGCCCCTGGGCACAGACGTGCAGAAGGGCCCATCAGCTTTCCTACATAGATAGGAGCAAGACAGACTTTGTAGTGGTTTTGCCTCTTTTGTTGTTGGTTTGTGTCTCTTTGTAGTCATTAAGCATTTTTTGTGGGTTTTTTTGTGCCTCTTTGTAGTTGATTTGCCCCGTTTTATAGTTATATTGTGTTTCTTTGCAGTTGCTTTGCATCTCTTTGTAGTCGTTTAGTGTCTGTTGTGGTCATTTTGTGTTTCTTTGTAGTCTTTTTTTTGCTAATTTTGTCTGTTTGTGGTTGTTTTGCCCCTTTTATGTAGTATTTTTGTTTCTCTTTGTAGTTTTTTGTGCGTCTCTTTGTAGTCGTTTAGTGTCTCTTGTGGTCATTTTGTGTTTTGCAGTTGCTTTGAAGTCATTTTGTGTCTCTGTGGTTGTCTTGCCTCTTTTTTGTTGTTATTTTGTCTCTGTGGTCTTTTTTGTAACTCTTTGTAGTCGATTTGTTTCTCTTCTTTTTGTGTCACTTTCTGGTCTTTTTGTGTCACTTTGTAGTTGTTTCGTGTCTCTTTGTGGTCATTTTGCAGGTGAAGGCCTGGAGGGGGGGGGTGCCCTGACACATCGGGCCCCTGGGCCTGTGCCCGGTAGGCCCGGTCACTAATCCGTCCATGCATTTGTGCCCATGAAAAGCAGACTTTGTGCAAATCTACGAGCGTAACCCCCTTCGCCCCCCCTCCTGACATTTTGAAGGTCATCCCTCTAAACACGCTGGAAATCCTGGCTTGTGATACCTGATGCCCAGAAGTGCTCTTTGGCACTTGTTTAACCGATGTTTTTGGAGTCGACCTGGCCCCGAGACAGATGCTTTTGTTCCGCCTCCTCCAGGTGGTCTGCGGCTCCTCGCTGAAAACACTTAAACCCCTCATCCGCACACACTCTGGAGGGCCGTCTCACACGCTTAATGGACGCTCCCTGACTTTCATCACCTCCTCAGCAGCGGCCTTAAAGGGCTCTCGAGGAAACCCAATCAAGTGTGTGTGTATGTGTGTGTGTGTGTGTGTATGGCATGGGTCCACGGGCAGGTGTGGAAGTCAGTGATCTTCTGTCTATCTTCGCAGTCCGGTCAGACAGCGCAGGTGTTCCCTCACACTCTGATCTCAGGCCTGCTGTTTGTCAGCCGGGGATATGACTTATAGAGGAGGAGGGTGGAAATATAGCCGGCTTTGTTGTCTGCCCCCAATTATCAGAGAGCATAATTTCTATATTTAGAAGGCAGCGCTGGGGAAGACAGGGGAGGTGCCGAGAATCTCACCTGTTGCTCTAAAGCCGAGGCCACTTCTAAGAGTGTGTTTGTGCAGGGATGCTGTCTGCAGCTTTGTGTCATCTGAATCCTGCAACTATTGATTTCAGGCTCTTTGTTGTTTGTTTATTCCTTAGTAAATTGCTGTGCGCACAAATTATGAGCTGCATGTGTGTTTATAGGGATTACAGCAGAAGTGTAAGTATAGCGTTATCCACTTGATACTTTTGGGCTTTCATTAGAGTCCAGAGAGAGAGAGAGAGAGAGAGAGAGAGAGAGAGAGAGAGAGAGAGAGAGAGAGAGAGACATTCTGCAGCCAGTGATCCCAAATAAATGTAACATCCATCCAAAACAAAATCATCTCGTAGATTTCAGGGGGGGTGCAGGGGACATGTCCCCCTCAATATGTAGAACGTGCATGTGTCATCCCCCCAATAAAAATTGTAGCAGAGGACTTTTATTTTGACGGAATTAGACATTTCCACCATAAATTAATGCACAAAAGGCAGAAATTGGTGCCATAGGTGTAGATTTCAGGGGGGACGCAGGGGACATGTCCCCCCTCAATATTTAGAAAATGCATTTGTCACATGAATGTAGCAGAGGACTTTTATTTTGACGGAAATAGAGGCATTTCCACCACAAATTGAGGCAGAAAAGGCACAAATTGATGCATAAAAATTCACCATACTGCAGAAAATTATGACGCTCAAAATGTCTCCCAAACTTACGGAAGTGCATTGCATTTACAAAAGAAAAAAAAATTAAACACCATATCTCGTAATTACAAGAAAAGTTCTCATAATTAAGAGTTTAGGATTTAGTAATTATGAGAAAAGATCTCGTTAATATGAGATCTCGTAATCACGAGGTATTTTCTCATAATTACAACATATATGAGATATTTCCCCGTAATTATGTCTAATTTTATTTTATTTAGTGAATGCAATGCAACCCTGTTTCATGTGTGTGTGTGTGTGTGTGTGTGTGTGTGTGTGTCCCCCCCCCAATGTTTACACCCTTACTTGCTGCATTGTCTCCAGTTGAGTTCAATCACTTTTAGTGTCATAGCTAAGAGGATTTTGCGGTCTTGCCTTCCGCAAGCGGCAATTAGAGCGAGCATACCTGATTTACTGACACTCCACATCGCGAGCTGTCAGCTCCAGTGGAAAATATGCTCCTCTGTTTGCATCGCCATGGAGACATTAGTAAAAAACAACGGTGTTTAGGTGTTGTGGGGAACAAAGAAGAAGAAGAAGAAGCCGGGGCACTGTCATTTCTGCGGAGTTTAGTCTCTCTGTTCTGACAAGGCACACGTACGTAGTGAACAACAGTGCGGCGCGTTTGCAGGCGCTGCCAGCGACTGACTGACGTTTTGTTTAACTAAAGGGATCTGAACACGCAGTATACCTGGAGGAGGCATCTGAGGCATCTGATGCAGCACACGCATACAGAGACAGGTCGACAGGAAGTAACTGATATGACTGAAGTTATATAAGTCATATGACATACTGTCATGTATCGAGATAACAGGGGTCTGACAGTGTTTTGTTTAAAATCCAACAAAATATTATACTCTGAATGTCAAGAAAATATCAGAAATTCCTAAAGTTCACTCATGAGAGGCAGTGGTTGAAAATAACTACTCAACTGCACTATTTAAAGGAACAGTGCACCCCAAAATTAAAAAAAAAAAGACATATTTTTCCTCTTATCTGTATAGCGCGATTTATCAGTCTAGATAGTTTTGGTGTGAGTTGTCGAGTGTTGGAGATATCGGCCGTAGAGATGTGGAGGTGATAACGGAACTAGATGGTACTCGGCTTGTGTAGCGGGTGTAGTTCGGTAGAAAGAAAATAGATCCTACATGAAACTGTTCGCAACAAGGTCTGCAGATGATCTTAAATCATGATTTCTGAAAAGAGACGTTGCTGATGTGTTTTTCAGATTTATTTTTTTGGGGGCGAGTGCCATCTAGTTCCATTATATTGGAGATATAATCACTCACAAGCCGCTCACATCTGCTGACCAAACCAGCGTGCGAGTCCCTCCGGAGCAGCCGTGTCACCCCTTCCTCTGGCCCATGTGTCCACATTACCAGAGTCACAAATTAGGTCTTGACATTTGGGCGCTATAATTGCCCCCTGAAAAGCATGAGGCATCAATTAGGCTCTCAGCGCCATGACAGGTTATCCCTACAGGACATAATCACACACGCACGCACGCACGCACTTTATAGTCCGCTGGTTCATTTTTGGTAGCAATCAAACCACGGCAGGACACACAATCTGCCAACATGTTCTATAAATATCCACTCACATAAAATTAAATTATAACTTTTTAAATGATAGCTGTGTGACAATAATGTGTGTCAGTAATAACAGCATGGGTCCCTTTGATTTCCTGACCCTGGTGCTGCCTGACAGTTTCTGCTCCCACAGGGCGTGGAGATCTTTAGGGTCAGAAAAAAGGTCAATTGGTTAATTTCCATAGCTTCTACTTTAAACATTCTTGCAGGCTTTGGAAGCAATTCAATCAGCAGTGAAAACACCGGTTAGCAGCGTGGAATTAGCAGCCGTCGTTAACGACGCAGCGCACTCATAAACAAGATGGATGTATCCCGCAGAGAAATACAACACAGACTGTGTGCAGCTCTGCAAGATTTTGACATGCTGGATGTTTTTCAGTGCTGAACGATATTAGACTTGATGGATGTCATATTTACTTTGAACATTGTGCATAATTGGAAAAAAAGAACATTATGAACATAATGCATGAGTGACTTGCAATTATTTTTTTAATGTGATGTAATGGGGGGATGACAGACTTATTTACATATTAGTGTTTCATATACTTACTATAAAAGACACATAGACAATCATTTATGTGCTAAACAAATCAAAAACAAATGGAATTTCGAAAACGCATGATGAAAAAAATGCCCATTAACCATTTAATTTCAGTTAATGTTTTAGGATCCCCATTAGCCTCTTCCATGCAGAAGATATTCTTCCACATACTCATATACAGTATCACAATTTAGATTCCATTCGATAATTATATTGATGAGAAACTAGTTTGGTATCTCCTTCCCAGTGAAAAAATAACAAAAGAGACACGAGACAGTCACAGCAGATAACAGGAAAGATATACTGCCACCTATCTCCACAGCGGCGTGTCAGCGCTGGGGTAAGGTCTGGCTCCAGTGCGTTTTCACTCGGTTATAGTGAAAAAAACTCTCTCTGGCTTGTTTGTATTTCTTTAAACCAATCACAATCATCTCTCACTACGCCCCGCCTGCAGCAACGGGACTTTCAGGAACACGAAGGGGAGGGACTTCCTGCAGTGGACGTGAGGCGCTATGCTCGCACTGTTCATCCGGTAAGCCGGACAACAGCAAAGATATTCAATATTTATAAAGATACGACACCGTCAATACCACCAATGATAAGAAATGTTACACACGATCTCATTTGAAAGTGTAGTAAACGTCATGTGGATGGATGAAAAGTTATATTTGCACAATTTATTTATATTTTATTTTGCTAA
>JAOVVB010207658.1:0-10770 GCA_028570985.1 Heterobranchus longifilis
CTATGTCAGACTGAAAGACACCAACAACAACATGTGTCTCTCTGCGTCAGACTGAAAGACACCAACAACAACATGTGTCTCTGCGTCAGACTGAAAGACACCAACAACAACATGTGTCTCTCTGCGTCAGACTGAAAAACAACAACAACATGTGTCTCTATGTCAGACTGAAACACAACATGTGTCTCTCTGCGTCAGACTGAAAAACAACAACAACAACATGTGTCTCTCTGCGTCAGACTGAAAGACAACAACAACAACATGTCTCTGCGTCAGACTGAAACAAGGAGACTGCTGAGAAACCTGTACGACACCAAAAAAAAAAACACAGTACGTCAAAAAAAAGTCACAGCATAAAGTCACAGTATAGTTTGTAAAACATGTTGAAAAAAAAGTCCTAGTAGAGTATTTCGAACAAAGTCAGTACAGCACGAAGAAAAACAATTTGAAAACAAGTAGTTCCCTCGTCCCTGTACGTGATGAACTGATGAATATTAAATAAATGAAATGAGATTTTAACTCACGTTGGCGACCTTGGAGGCCCGGCGGAGGAAGTGCAGAGGGAGAGGGCGTCCCAGCTGGAAGTTGAGGGTTTTCAGAAGCAGCTGCTCCATCTCCAGAATCTGACACTTTGTGTAGGCGTTGTCTGTGATGTAGGCAAAGTCCCCGACCTCCGGAGCATACATCTCCTCATATTTACACGCCACCAGCATGGAGGTCACGCCCACCAGCTGCAGCTTCCTGCGAGACACCGGCTGCTCCTGCAGACACACAGCGGGAAACATTTGACAAAAACCAGGCACCTTGCAGGGTCACTATTTACAAGACTACAACCAGATTCCTTCTGAGATTATTTTACAACTTTGTTCGTCACATTAACGGCCGTTATCCAGCGCCTGAAGCCAAATATGATGTTTGAATGAGCAGAAACATTAAGTGTAATTTCCTGTGTGCACAGTGGGCGGCGCTGTGGTAAACTCTAGGTGTTTTACTCCACAGAGGTCAAAGAGCGTTTGACCTTCTGGGTCGACGTTTGCTCGTCACGCTGTCACCGTCTGATTTACAGATGAAACGGAGAAAACGGACCTTTAATGTTTGTGCACGGTAGAAGCAACAAACAGATTGTTATTCCGTCCTCACAGCAGCAGGCGGCGCTCCGACAGAGTCCAGCACTTCTCTCAGACTGTACAAACTCCACATTTACAGTCCACCTTTAAATAGGAATCGATTTTATTCAATAAGAGTCGGACCTGCAGGAAGCGGTCCAGGATGGCGACGGTGAGGAACAGCGTCTCCTGCAGCAGCTGGAAGCGAGAGTGAACCTGAACCAGCCAGTCCACCAGAAGAGCTCGCATCCGCTCCGTGATCTCATAACCCTGCATGTAGTTCGCCCGCACCGCCTGCTGCTCCTGCAGACAGACAGGCAGACAGACAGACAGACAGCCAGACAGACAGAGAGACAGACAGACAGGCAGACAGACAGACAGACAGAGAGACAGACAGGCAGGCAGCCAGACAGGCAGACAGAGAGACAGACAGACGGGCAGCCAGATTCATGTAACACCAAACTGTGCAGGAGTGCCATAAAAAATAAATAAATCATAAAGTACCTCCAGGACGTGGAGATAACTGTAGATATCTTTGACGTATTGGGAGCAGAGCTGCGGCAGCTCAGAGTCGTGCTCGTCCACGTCCTGCACGGAGAGCAGCGTCTCAGAGAACGCCTGGCAGAGCTCCTCCTCCTCCTTCATCGACACGTCAGCCGACTCCTCCGAAACCTGAGGGAGAGGGTCTGCAGGAGCCGGGGCCACAGGGGCCGCCGAGGCCAGGGGGGCTGCCGGGGCCAGGGGGGCTGCCGGGGCCACGGGACGCACCGTCGGTTTAACTTTCTGTGAGGGTTTCACTGAAGCTTTGGCGGCTCCGGTCCTCTGAGGAAACAGTCAGACATGTTTGTTAGATTTTAATTAATTAAATGGGTTTAATTGTAAAATTAAGTTACATCAAAATAAATAAATGTGGAAATATAAGAGGGATTAAATAAAATAGATAAGTAAATAAAATAATATAACTAAATAAAATAAATTGGAAATATAAAAATAAATAAATGTGGAAATATAAGAGGAATAATTAAAATAAATTAAAAATGTGGAAAAATAAATGTTATAGATATAAAAGATATTATATATTGATAATGTTACCTTTGTGTTGTTGACAGCAGCAGCTGCAGTAAAGTTGGTAATCTCTCCGAGAGCAGCTCTCCTGTCTGCTGCAGGTTTCATCATCTTCTTCACTGCTTTCTCTGCAGCTAAAGGATGCTAACACACAAACACACAACTCACTGCTTTCTCTGCAGCTAAAGGATGCTAACACACAAACACACACAACTCACTGCTTTCTCTGCAGCTAAAGGATGCTAACACACAAACACACAAAACTCACACTGAGGACAAACTTCAGAAATGTCTCCGGGTGTAAAATGTCAGTTAACAAACTTCATAAAAACACAGGTAAACAAAAACGGAGCCGAGCAGACGGTGATGTTAGCTAACGACGCTAACGTTAGCTAGCTAACAAAGCTAACAGCAGAACAAACAACTTAAAACTTAAAAATAACTTGAGTTTACTCACCGCAGCGCGAGCTTCAACAGACGTCATCTTTAACAAAGTTTAACAACGGAGAGTTAAAGAAACGGAGATTTAAATTTAACACCAACCGGACAAACATTTACCGACAACGAGCTCCGGGACACCGATTTGTTTCTGCAGGTGAAAAACACGGGAGTCACGAGCAGCTTTCAAATAGCGCTCCGTCAAATCTGATTGGATACAGCAGTTTGGGGAGGACGATCCTGATTGGCTGACGTACAATGAGGTCAAAGGTACAATTTAGGAACTTTAAAAATCGAATAATTATTATCATTATTAATTATAATACATAATAACAACATAACAATAATTCATAATAGGCCTACTACTAATAATAATAATACTTATTATAATGGAATTTAATAATTTTAATTAAATTAAATTCATGAATTCAATTAATCATTATTGTATTAATTTAAATTGATTAATTGTATTTAATTTAATAATTATAATATATACAATTCTAATAATAAGCCTACTACTACTACTACTACTACTAATAATAATAATAATAATACGTATTATTATAATGGGATTTAATAATTTTAATTAATTAATTAATTAATTGATTAATTAATTACATTATTATTATTATTATTATTATTATTATTAGTAGTAGTAGTAGTATTATAATATGAATTATTTAAATTGATTCATTTAATTTAATTAATAATTATAATATATACAATTCTAATAATAAGCCTACTACTACTACTAATAATAATAATAAAACTGTTAAATCATTATAAAGTAAATACATTTTCAGGAGTATCCATAATGTGTTTCATATTTTCACTGATTCATGTATTGATCATAGACTGTTTATAATATTGTAATATAATATCAGATACTAATCCTCATGAGACATATTACAAATGCTGTTAAATAATGAAGAAAAATATGCTTGTTCTTTATTTTATTCTTCTTATTGTCAACAAATCTTCATGTTTTGGGTTTTTTATTTGATTGTATTTATTTGCCCGCTTGTTGTTTTCTCATTTTGTTTGTTTGTTTGTTTGTTTGTTGTTACTTTGACTTGTGTGTTTCTGCATGTTGTATATTTTGTGATTTTCCTTTAATTATATATTTTTATGTACAGAAGAGGATAAAAAAGTACTGAAATCTGATATTAAATGTATTCAATATAAGTATTATTAAGTAATATAAGTATTTGTGCAGAATGTAAAACATTTGTACAGATTATTGCACAATATGTATATGTAATATATGTACAACACAAATGGACTCTATTAGTATTAATAATCAATAATTAAGACACAAATCTCTCCAGTCCTGCACCAACTGCGGATTAATCCGCCTCTGAAAATAGTCCCCAACAAATATTAGTCCGCCAGTATTCAGAGGCGCACTAACACATATTTCTATATTTATTATGATATTCTGCGTGCATTAACGATGCACACGTATTCATAATGTGAACGTATGAATGTTTTTAGTATTTTATATTATATATATATATATATATGTGTGTTGTACGCCAGTATAATAACAATAAATACCTTTTAGTTTGATCTTTTCCTGATATTTGTTGAGGATAATAACAATATTAAATATATAACTGTATGTATCCGTGACATGTTATAAAACATTTCTTGATTCAGACTCAGGAAACAAGAGTCACAAAGAAACTTTATATAGTTTTCAAGTATTCAAAACTGTTAAATAAGTACAAGATGTGTTCACATGATTTACATATCGGACAATATATGCACTGTCCATTTTTAATTCTCTTTACGTTTCCCACTACCCACGCAAAACACGCTAAAATGTCCGCAAACTATTCACATTTGTTTTGCTTTTTTTGTTTCTTTTTTCAGGTTTTGAATGAGTTGTAGATGTGGACAGAGAGCACGGAGACAGACGGGACAGTTTACAGTGTAGGATGAGACAGCTGCTGGTGATATGGACAGTACGGATATTAACACCACATTCCTCAGCTACACTTCATTTACTTCCAAAATACTCAGTAAATAATAATCAGTAAATAATACTCACCACGACCGGCGGGGACTCAGGGTTCGTACGAGTTCTCCATCGTTACATTTTATAATTTAAATATTAAATGTTTTTGGTTTAAATGAGACACCAGATGATATTCAGAGATACAACTGTGACCCAGAGTTTCAGCATTGAAAATATAATTTGCCCCTGAAAAGATAGATTTTTTTTTTTTTTTGCATTCTGACAGTTTCTTCATAACTAATTTATTTTTTTAGTTTGATGTCAAAATTGTGACAAAAAGTTTAAACCAAAAAAAAGATGATAAAAAAACTGTATGCTGCATAAAAAAAAAAAAATCGATTGTATAATTCTGAACATAGTGCACTACAGGCTCCGCCCACAATAATGGTACACACTTCCTGTCTCCTCAGGGGGCGTGGCCTCCTGTAGGAGTGGAGTAAAGATCATGTGGATGGATGAAAAGTTTGTACAATTTATTTATATTTTATTTTGCTAACATTAGATATCTACACATTCAACAGCTATATTTAGCATTTAAAAAAATAGTAATCTGTGGCGATCTCTGATGTTAGCTTAGCTGTTACCAGATCTCGTTAGCTGACATTAGCTTAGCTGTGCTGCCAGATCTCATTAGCTAATGTTAGCTTAACTGTGCTGCCAGATCTCAGTAGCTAATGTTAGCTTAGCTGTGCTGCCAGATCTCATTAGCTAATGTTAGCATAGCTGTGTTGCCAGATCTCATTAGCTAATGTTAGCTTAGCTGTATTGCCAGATCTTGTTAGCTAACGTTAGCTTAGCTGTGTTGTCAGATCTCGTTAGCTTACGTTAGCTTAGCTGTATTGCCAGATCTTGTTAGCTAACGTTAGCTTAGCTGTGTTGCCAGATCTTGTTAGCTAACGTTAGCTTAGCTGTGTTGCCAGATCTCGTTAGCTTACGTTACCTTAGCTGTGTTGCCAGATCTTGTTAGCTAACGTTAGCTTAGCTGTGTTGCCAGATCTCGTTAGCTTACGTTAGCTTAGCTGTATTGCCAGATCTTGTTAGCTAACGTTAGCTTAGCAGTTTTGCCAGATCTTGTTAGCTAACGTTAGCTTAGCTGTGTCGCCAGATCTCGTTAGCTTACGTTAGCTTAGCTGTATTGCCAGATCTTGTTAGCTAACATTAGCTGTGTTGCCAGATCTCATTAGCTTACGTTAGCTTAGCTGTATTGCCAGATCTTGTTAGCTAACGTTAGCTTAGCTTAGCTAACACCTCAGGATACAAAATATAAAAATAGTTTTTAATGCAGTGTTTTATTTTGCAGTTCAACTTTTTTCAGTGCCACATTTTATTTTCGATACCAAAACTTACTGTCACTGTTGTAGCTCTGTAAAAAATCTCATATTTTCTAAAGAGTATATTCAAATTCAAACATATTCCTAAACTTATGGTTTAAATTACGTGTTTTCCAGACGCTGTACGAACCCTGCTGACGTGTTTTAATATTTGACGGCTGAGCATATTAATTATCAATTTGGTCTAAATGTGTCAAAAAGCTGTTAAGGCACCTAATGCTGTTGGATAAACTGTTTTATACTAAAAAACATACAAGCTCCTGTAAATAAAATAAAATATAAATATGCTACAAACACAACTGATAAAATCTTAAACACCAAATTCAACTTTTCAAGGACTTTCCAGATTAATTCTCTCAAACTGAGACAGGGATCAACTGCACTGCATTCTGGGAAACCTTCTCTCCAGGATTCAGAAACTTCACAACTTTGTGAATGTAAACGACTCGGTTCGCTTTCAGAAAAGATGCTGGTTTGAGTTCAAATAAATTATTATGATTTCTGGTTTCCCTCGGGACACGCCTCCTGCCGACAGCCGTGTTTTTATGACCTCCCGTCTACGACGGCTTTGATTAGAAATGTTTTTATAAATACGTCAAAAACAAACAGGAATTAAAAATGCAGTTTTGTTGTTTAGGAACGTAGTTTTCAGGAGACGGCAAAAACTTTTGGATTTGCAGACAAAAGTTGAGGTTTCTGAAGAGATTGTGGTCGGAGTTAAAACAAATACAAAACATGATTACGACGTTTGTGAAATAAGGATGTTTGGGTTTCTGTGACCCACCCAGACCTCCTCCCGACGGCCAGAAACCGACAGGATCCTGGAGAAGAAGCTTTGTGCTGAGAGAAGGCAGACTGCAGCGGAGCTGTGTTTGTGGCAGAGCAGGCTGCTGCAGGAGACACACATGCAGACAGCACGACAAACTACACTTTATATTCTGCACAAAACACATCAACTCTTTCAACGACCCGTCCACTGGTGTCGCAAACCATCTGATTCAGAACCTCCTGGGATCAGGGAAGCGTGTGCTGTGAAGTTAATGCTGCTCCCGTTAAAGAACATGTGAGGAAATCAAAGTAGCACCGGAGAGAAACCAAACATGAGCACACTAACATGTGAACGTCTCGTGTCCGTGACATAAACTCTCATCAGGAAAATAAACAGACTGGACTTTACATGTAGAGCTGCGGGACACCAGCCAGTCGTTCTGTACATGACTTCTCAGATTTAAAGAGCATATCATCATAATAATAATAACAATAATAATAATAACAATAGGTAGCCTTTACGTACAGATTTGGTTTGGTTGAGGTCTGAGCTGTGCCACGTCTCATCACTCAGTACTCCTCACTGTCACAAAACCTGCTGTGCTTTTATTTCTCTCACTTCTGCAGCGCCGTTATTTTTATTTATGTACAGCTCCGGAGTCCGTTCACCGGAAAGCACGGCGCGGCTCCGGAACATCGCGTCGTGACTGCGTGACGACAAACATGCGTGTCGTCACGGACAACGGTCCAGATTTCACGTGACGTCATCGTGTCTGCAGACAAAACGTTTCTGCAAAACACGGAGACGTTTGTACGTTTCAGAAAGTGGTGCAGTTTGGATGTTTTTTAACGAGAGGTCTGGACATTTGTAGTCGTGGTTCTGGTGACAAAAACTGGGTTTTTTTAACGAGAGGTCTGGATGCTACATATGAAAAATAATAATAACATCCGTGTTTGCAGAAACGTACGATGCCGACAGTTGTTCTGCAGTTTGGTGAATGATGATAAATACATAACTTATATACGCTGAATAACATGATTAGTTTAAAGGTTTAATATGATTGAGCTCTACAGAAAGACATAATTAATGTAACAATAAATAATATTGATAATGAAGGAAGTGGTCGTTCAGCAGAACTACTGTGATAATGAGAACATGGCACCTGCACACAGACTGATCCTCTAATGCCTCTGGACCTCCGTCATCAACACGTTACAAACTGACACAAATCAAAAGTTCAATAAAAACCTGCCTGTGAGACAGAGTCACTGTACACTTTCTACAACATCCTGTTATCGATAGAACAAGTGCATTCACTGAAGGAAGAGCCGAGCGTCAACAAGTCTCGTTTTTCACCTCCGATTATTCACAAACATTTAGAATCGTACGCAGATCGTTTTATAGAACGTGTTCACAACAACCGCAGAAATCCACTTTGCATCGTTTGTGTTTGTTCACGACTGAAACAACAACAACAACAGATTCATGACATCATCCGGAGGAACTGACAGAAATCACCACATCGTGATGGAGATTCGCAAAAAGTCTCAATTCATGTTTTGTAACTTGTGTTCGCAAAACGACAAGTAAACAGCTTTTAAAAAGCTTGTTTTCTGAAAGGAGTTCTGATCCAGCAGGACTGTGCACCAGAACCAGTTTCTCAGCAGATGACACAGTTTTGAGTGTTTGCGTCGCCGTCGCATCGATTTGATGGCAGAGATCAGCGGACTCGCTGTAACGCTGCGTTCACAGCGACGGCGTCTCGTGTAAATCGCACGACACGACGACATAAAGTTTACGCAAAGACGCAAGTAGACACAAACTCACAGCGACAAAGTCTGTCTGCAGAGGAGACAATCAGGATTTTATCATGAATCGCCATAAAAAAACTTTTTGGAAAAAAACAGTGTTTTGTTTACGTTAATCCACCATGTTTTTATGTCGGCATCCTTCTGATCCGTTTATTGTAATTAACAGTAAAATCTGAAGGAGCGCCGGAAGCAGCGAGCTGCGTCGTTCCTCCGGACGACGTAATGAATCATTTGTTCCCGTTGTCTGAAAAAAAGTACGTAAACAAAGCGGTTATTTCTGCCGCAGTCGCTGAAGGAAACAAACGCTCTAAAGAAACTTTAATGACGAACACAAAGTGAATAACAGATTTGTTTTAGCTCAACAGCTCCTTCGAGTAACGATCATTCAGATTCACTTTGCAGCAATTTGTTTGTTTAAATTACTGGACTTGTTTTACATCAACGACAGTTGATCAGTTTATTTACAGGCGAACAGGCGAACAGGGGACTTCAGGCGTTGAGCCTCAGAGACTGATCCTCTCTCCTCCTGGAGGAGATATCGATGTCTATCGAGTCTTTGCCCACGATCAGTCGGAGGCGCTTCGCCGGAGGAAGCGGAATGAAATCGTCTTCGAACTCGTTGTCGAAGTAGTCGTCCTCGTCGTCGTCGTCCTCCTCGTCCTCGTCTTCCGAAGAGGACGACGGCGGCTCCGCCAGGACCTTCTGCGTCCGGTGTCCGCCGTTCCTGGCGTCCAGACTCGGGTCCCCGTTGTAGGACATGGGGTCCACTTTCCGGCGCGCGTCATCCTCCCTCTTCAGCTGGATCTTCAGCTTGGTGGCGTTGGCGTGCACCACGGGCGCGTAGCCGTTGTTCAGCTTGGCGATGTACGAGCTGCCTTTGTCCTTGTCGTGGTCTTTGCTGAACTTGATGCTGATTTTGCTGGAAGACGCCGAGTTGACGGCGGAGGCGGCGAGGTTGGAGGAGCCCACGGGGTCGTTGGCGTCGGTGGTCTTGCTGCTGCTGCTGTCCCTCCGCCGGCGGAGCGTCAGTTTGGGGATGCCCGTGTTGTTCTCCAGGATCAGCTGAGCGTCGTATCGCGTGATCTGCCGCTTCTTCTTCGCCTTGTCCTGCGACCGGCAGCCGCTCTTACCTTTGTCCCTGCGCAGGGACTTGCCGCCGTTGGAAACCCCGTTGTAGTCCCGGTGGCGGTCGGAGAAGCTCAGCAGCACGTTGCCGCAGTCGGAGAAGTTGGCGGCGTGGCCGGCGGCCACCACGGGCGTGAACGGCTCGCCGTACGAGTCCTCGCGTTTAATCGTCCGTTCCGTCCTGAGCAGACGTTTCCGCCGGGTGCACGAGCCTCTTCGCGCGTAGCCCGCATCCAACGCCGGCTCCGCCCCGTGGCGGAGGTACTCCTCCATGTCCGCGGGCTCCGTTTTAATAACCACGCCGCCGGGTACCGGGCTCAAACCGTCCATGGCGCTGGGCTCCAGCTTCACGCCGGCGGCCGTTTCCTGCGCTTTTACGAGGGTCCGCGTGGACCTGCGAGTTCTGTACGTGGAGCACTGGCCGCCCTCGCCACCCTGCGCGTGCGGCAGATTCCCGTTCTCCTTGGCGGCGTGCCGGGTGAGGCAGCCCCGCTGCACCAGCTCCTGCCCGTCCTTCTCCTTCTTCACGGTCACGCCTTTACAGAGCGGCGCCGCCTTCGAGTCCCTGAGACCCAGCTGACACGCGTCTCCTTTGGCCGCCGCGGCGCCGCGCCTGCGGCTCCGCAGCGTGACCTTACTGAGAGAAGGCTTGGATTGGGATCGTAGTCTCTTTGGTACCCTGTTATTGTTTACGCGACCTTGTTTGGAACATGAGGTAGGAAGGGCTCGGGACAAAGTCTGTCTGGATTGAGTCCTGTTTTTATACTTCAGACCAGAAGAGGAGGAGCCTCGTTTTCTGGCAGCTGCTGGGACAAAACAGAAAGAACGTTACATGTTTTCATTTTCAGAAACACGTCTGCCACGGCTCCACATGTAGACCCTGTCCACACGCGTGTCTGGATATTTTTGTAAACATACTTTCCTCTCTGTTCTCCAGTTTCTGACTGAACTCAGGATCGAGTGATTCATCAGCTGATGATCTCAGATCTCAAAGATGATTCAAGTGACTTTTTTCTCTCTAAACTTTACGACTTTTCTCTGTAAACATGTTTGTGTCATGTGTGACTTTTCTGAAACATGTGGACTGATGCAGATCTCCAGAAGC
>JAOVVB010207668.1:0-10770 GCA_028570985.1 Heterobranchus longifilis
TGGTACATTGAAGAACTGTATTTCAAAAGTTGTGTGGTATTTGCATTAGCAATCTTTCTGACACTTAAAGTCTATATATGTTAACTTTTTTGTGTGCTTTCAGTGTTTGATATGTAAGGCTGTTCTTTGAAAACTCAGAATCTGCACAATATAGCATCATCAAGGTCTTAAGCCTTTTCTGACAGCATTTGGTGTTTATCTGATCAACCGGCTAGGAGGAGTACATCATTTTCTAAAACATGTAATTTCCTGTTACCAGTACGGGGCGGTGTGGCAGTAAATGAATATTGTCACATAGATGTCTTCAGGGGGACTATTATCAATCATGTGCAGTTAGGAGCAAATTGGACAATGTACAGGCGAGTTATAGCAACTTTGTGTTTTATGGCGAAATATGATAATTTGGCACCACGTCACGGCAACAGCGATGCACGAAAACTCAAGCTTTGAACCACTTTTCATCATACAGGCCTTTAGATGGTACTGACCCAAGGAGAAGTCCATCGGGTGAAATCTGTAGGAGGAGTTTGTTAAAGTATGGAAGAGGGTGGAAATGTAAAAAAAAACAGCAAATTCAATTTAAGATGTCTTACTTCCTGTCGCTCCATTATTGATATTGAATGTGCAATATCGTATGTGGAAGTTATGGCTAATATTTTGTTGAAATATTATAGGGGGCGATATTGAGCCAATTTGCCACACCCATTTCTGTGACCCATATTATACGTACATTTTCCCCACACCTGACATGTGTGCAACGTTTCGTGAGTTTTCGAGCACAAAGGCTCAAAAAGGCAATTCATTTGAAGAAGAAGAAGAAAAACTGCATCAATTTCAATAGGGCCTTCGCCGCGCCGACGCTTGTCGGCGCTTGGGCCCTAATAAAACTGCCCCAGCCCCGCTGGTACTGGGAGCCACTCTGCTATGCATGCATGGCCCCCAGGCCCCTTGGGCTTGGACCCATAATAAATACTAATGTTTAAAGCAGGCCTTAACCTGCTGCCGTCTCTGACTCAGCAGCTAACAGTTCAGTTCTCCTCTCTGTGTTCTGCATGCTGCATGTGTCTGTGTGTCCCTTCCCCCAGCTCACAGGTGTGGCTTATTTACCTCCTGTAAGGGTTCTGTTTTTTAATTCCTTTCCCTCCAGTCTGCAACACTATGGCACACATACCCACTGTCATAATGTGAGTTGTGTGTTATTTCCAAAGTAATAAGTTGCCATACCTCAAACAAACATTTGACATAATATTTCCGTACACACATGGTGGAAATAAAGCAGGTTAGATTGTATTTAGGTTCAAATATGCCCTTCTCTATAGTCTATAAAACGGTAAAAAAAAACAGTTAATTTGATTGTAAAGTGCTGTATATTTAAGGGGAACTGTTGCAAAAACTAAGCAGCTCATAAAAATGAGAGTAAAAGACGAGATGTTTTTTTTGTTTTTTTTTAAAGAAATACATTTTTTTTTTTTTTTAGTTTCTCTGTACATATTCTTAATACTACAGCACATGGTCAACTCCATGTTTTTGTTTAAAGGTGCTCTCCGTAAGATACAGAAAATCCTTGTTTTTGATGGCACCTGTAGCCATTAAGTGAATCGCAGTCTGCTTCAATTTGCTCGTGCTCACACTCAGCAGACAAGAGCATCGGCCGTAACAGTGATATATACAGACTGAACGTGATTGACCATCATCATGTTGGAAAAGGAATTACAATATCGCATTTAAAATGCTTACCATTTGCAAATCACTCCATCAGCCATTGCCACAAAGCAACAAATGGCAGCCAGCGAACATATCCACATATTCCATAGTATTCTGCTAGTGCTAACATTAGTTAGCAAGATAAAGGTTAGCCAGCTAGCTGTAACTTAGCTAACATGACACTGAATGGATCTGGCGTTGGTTGTGTTATGTTAGCTGATGAAAGTAATTTGCAAACAGAAAAGTCAGACAATTTACCGACTAGATCAGCCCTGCAAGTCTGGATGAGTTAGCTGAAATTATCAGTAAGGACAGTATTGGCTAATGTTATTAGCACACATTAGCCAGCTAAAACCACAGTATCACATTATATTTCATATGTCAGTGTTTACTCTGGGACTTTTATTAGCACCAGGGGGAAAGGTGTTTGTTGTATCACCATAACACATGCTGTACCTCTGCTACACACACTTGGCAGCGGCAGCCAGTAGGTCAGAGCCTCAGCTACCGGCTTTGGCATCTAAACTCCGGCCAGCTCAAACTCCAAAGCCGCCGGGGTCTGCACCCGGACTGCCTCAATTCCCCACTGGACCAGCAAACTAGCTGCAGCCGCCACACAGGTTACACATGAACACAGCCAGCACAAACCCCAGCACCGGGGCTCACAGCAGACTGGTGGCCGCGACACAGAGTCTGCTGGTCGGCGGAGAGTCAGAGCAGTCCCCGGAGCTCAGTCCTGCAACACAGAGTCTGCTGGCCAGCAGACAGTCAGAGCAGTCCCGCACTGGCTGAAGCCGTGCGTGCCAGCCTCGGTCCATCTTCTAGCCGCTGCCGCTGCAGAGTGTATATAACGGAAACACAGCATGTGTGTTACTTTGGTAAAACATGTGCTAAAATTGGAAACACAGCTAGTGCTGCTGTAGGACTCTGCTATGGGCGGAGACTCGTGAGCGCACGTTGATGATTTTCGCGGAAAAACCGACCCGAATCCTTCACATGCCCATAGGCTGTTATAGGCAGCAGAGAAAGTTGGGGATGATCTCATTTTTTAGGTTAGATTATAATCCTTTCACCCAAGGACAATGAAAAACAATTAATACATGTAAAAAGTTACACATAGGACCTTTAAAAATTCTTTATAAATAAACTTGATTTGAGTTTAATATGATTTAATCCCCTGTAATATTTATTTGCATTCCTGCCTAGGTGCTTAATTTCATTTTAAACAGTTGCACTGTATATTGCACATATTACTGTGGAGTCTGCCACCTGAACCTAGTTCAAACCAAAGATTCGCGACGAGACAAAACCGTTTTAGAACGTCGCAGTGAAAAGTTGCAGCAGTGTGAACTGACTTGTCTCATCTCGACTCCAGCCGGCTGATCGAGTCGCGTGCAACTCATCTTGTCAAATCACAGCGGCTGGTTTTAGAACGTAAGGTATGTCACCTGTATCAACAGCTAATTAGCTCAGAGAGAAATCAGCTGGTTAAACTGTCAGCTGGTCGAAATGGCAAGATGCTACAAATGATATCCAGTGACAAAAAAGCCTGAAAAGCAGGAAGTTACAATGAGAGTACAGAGAGTCGTTGCTATTGAGATGATATACAGTCTCGTCTCGTTGCATTGGTGTGCCCCCAAACGCATGCCAGTATTGGGATAAAGTTTCTCTGATGTTTACAAAATTTGGTGGGATCATTGCACTTGTACTCAAGATCATATTACATTTTTTTAAATTGTTTTTCACCTGACAGGAAGTCAGCCATCTTGGATTTCATGCATTCATTTTCAATTTACGAAAACCTGTTTGAGGAATTTAGGATGCACAAAAGTCGCAAGCCTTTGCACTTATGTTTGAAATAGTACATTTTTCAATTGATATCTTAATTGGGCTTGGGCGTGGCACGTTGGCTAGCCTAATGGCTTGTAGCATTTATGAGTCCCTTGTTATGCTCTGAAACTTACAAAACTGGGCACAGGCATCAGAACTGGTATTCTCTGTTATCTGATATGCACTGTGTACTTTGTCGTAACAAAATATCTCCATAGCGCCCACTAGAAAGTTTCAATAAAGTAGCCCTCGTGGTACATATCACCCACACCCACTCAGTACATTCTAAAGACCTTTATGATGAAAAGTTATGAAAGGTTTGTTTCAAACTCGAACGATGTTGCCGTGACGTGTCGGCGAAATATCATGTTCCGCCGTATAACAGGAAGTTGTTTTAACTTCAGCATACTTTGTCCAATCTGCCCCAAAATGTACATGTTTGATAAAAGTCCAAGCCAATATTGAGTCATCGTTATAGCGCCATCTACTGGAAACAGGAAGTAAGCCTGATGTAACTAACATCATCCGATTTGCATGAAATTTACATGGTGTGGTCTACACATGATATACAGCAAAATTAGGTATAATTAGTGTGTGTTCTCTGGTGCCCCCTAGTCCTAGGGCTGCACCATATGAGGAAAATATGCGATATTCGATAACGGTGTTGAATAATGCGCTAATGATATTTTATTTATATTTATATTTTCTACTAATACTTTCTTTTAACAAAATGCATCAGTCTTTCACAATGTGTATATTGCGCAAGTTGCTGATAGAACCGTAAATTCACAGCAGTGTACTGTAATATTACAGCAATGTACTGTGTTTTTACAGTAACCCAGACACAATATTACTGTAAAACTACATCAGTGTACTGTGTTTTACAATATTTTATTGCTAAATTACAGTATGGGTGGTACCCTAATCACAGTAATACCTTGTAATTTACAACTTTTACTGTATTTTTACTCAGTAGCCACTAAATTACTGTAAATGCATAGGATGTATTCTAGATTAATATACTGTAATTTCACCAACGCAGCAGCCAGTAAATGACTGTAAATATATTGGGTGTATTCTACATTAAGATACTGTACTTTTACAGTAAATCAGTAGCCAGTAAATTACTGTAAATGTACAGGATGCATTCTACGTTAAGATACTGTAATTTTACAGTAAATCAGTAGCCAGTAAATTACTGTAAATGTACAGGATGTATTCTACATTAAGATATTGTAATTTTACAGTAACTCAGTAGCCAGTAAATTACTGTAAATACGATGTATTCTACATTAAGATACTGTAATTTTACTGCAACTCAGTAGCCGGTAAAGTACTGTAAATGTATAGGATGTATTCTACATTAAGATACTGTCATTTTACGGCAACTCAGTAGCCAGGAAAATACTGCAATTTTACATATAAACTGCATTTTATGTGCAACACTTTGCCCCTAATATTTGTGTAGATTTAAAGAATACATAGAAATATTGTAATTAGTCATCTTTATTGTAAATTTACAATACATTATTCAAAGACAATATCTTCAAATTTGTATATAGAAAAAAATAATACAATGAAAAATACGTAAAATTTTATCACCAACATAAACTTTGTATCAAAACTAGGGTTGGGCGATATATTGAATATATCAATTATCTGTGATTATCTTGTCAATTTAATGATCTGCCTCGGAAGAATGAGAGCCGCTGCTCTGCGGGGCCGCTGGGGAGACAGAACGGAGACTGCATGGAAAAACAGCGTTTAGAGCCAGATTTTTTCATATTTTACTTTGTGGATTAAGGATGTTGTGGCTTGGCTTTGTTTCCAAAAGCCACTTTAAGACCTTGTAGATTAATTACATTACATTTCTAACGCATTATCTTTTGGATTATTAGGTTTCAATACTCAGTAATGACTTGTTTGGCTTGTCAGCTGGCTTGATGTTGAATGGCTCCTGTGGTTACTCAAAAATAAATCAAAATCGTTTGATCCCACATTCAACAAACAAAATAGGCCTTTACAATAATCAAAACCAAATCAAATCAAAGGAGGCAAAACTTAAATAAAATGGTATGCAAACTTGGATCGTCTTTAGGCTTACATTAAAAATGGTAAGCATTAAAGCAGTTGAGAACTGTCTCTCGTCGGCGTCTTGTGGTGCCAAATTCTCCACAGCCAACTCCAAATTTTAGCATACCCTAATCAAAACATGAAAATGACCAGTTTATATCATGATATATTTTTATATATAGAATTTTAGACACTAACGATATTCCCTCACCGACCACTTCATTAGGTACACTTTTGCAAGAAGCTCTGCCATAAATGTTGCCTTTACGAAGATGCTAATGTTCAGAGAGGTATTCATGAACTGCTGTTCAATAATGTTCATTATTGAGGTTGTGCAGAGGGGTTTCAAATATTTTTGTCCATTCCATTTACATGAGAGGGCCACAATATCCAAAACATCTGTTGCTTTGCATCTTTTTTCTGTGCAGAAATGTATTTCCAAACAGCTGCAGTACAGCACTCTATACCGCCTGCTCTTTGAGCTTTATTGCCCAGTTTAACACTTTTTATTTTTCATTAACATTATTTTTCATGGGCTGCTCCAACCGGCCTACTGTTCACTATAATAGGAGAAGGGGGGCTGCCCGTGTGTGTGCGTGTGTGTGTGTGTGTGTGTGTGTGTGTGTGTGTAAAGCACTTGCCCTCACAAGTGCTGGGGCAGCTCCGGTGAGTCACAGTGCCATGTATACTTCTCTCATCCAACATTTACAAGCCTTCTGCACTCTCTCTCTCTCTCTCTCTCTCTCTCTCTGCCAACACATTACCCACGCTCCACTGCTTCCCTTCCTCTCCAGCTCTTGTTGGTCTTCACTCATCACCAGCTCTCCGTTGTTACGTTTGCTTACTCAATGCTTTCACTTTGCTTTTGTCTGATTTCATTATCTTACATTGCCTTGTTTTGTCTTTTTCTTGTCATCTTTTCTGGTCTTCTCTTCATCTAATTTCATCTCCTCTCACATTCTTTCCTTTCATTTTTTTTCTAGTAGTTTGGATCTTTTGTGTGATTATTTATAAAGAGTAGGCTATGTAATTTAATTTGTATTAAAATGTCTTAAATCAATATTTCAAAAGTCTTAATAATGTAATATTTTATTAATCTTTTTTTTCTGATGCTGCATTGTAAAATCCCAAAATAATTGGTAAAGTAATTTACCAATGCATTAAGGTCACGGAACGGGAGCAGGAGACCAATTCTACGCAATGTTCCTGGACTCGGATTTGCTCACATTTGTCACTGGTCCACATTGTCCCTGAGCTAACCTAAGGAATTGATGTTGGTTCATGTTTTTCTTTTCTCTTCAATTTTGGTGATTGTAAAGTTGGTAAAAAAAATCTCATTCCCAATGGCATTAAAAGTCTTAAATCTAACTCGCCTTAAGCTGTAGGAACCGTGTATATCGCTCTCTTCAAAGCTGCCAGACTCCATTGACAAAAACAGCGATTTTATCTCACAGAACTCTGGAGTTGCTGGTCTACCGCTGCCTTGAGTGGTTAGTTAGTTTGTGTTATTGTGTGACTTTGGTGTTTTAAAACAAAACTAAAAAACAAACTTGATGGAGACAATGATAGACCAGCAACTCCCGAGTTCTGCGAGGTAAAATTACTGTTTTTGTCAATGGAGTCTGGCGGCTTTGAAGAGAGCATTATGACGGTTTCAGTTCCCCGTTGCAAAGGGCTGTTTGACGACAAGGTGAAGTGGTGAAAATATTCTAAATATAGCGCACACTGATATTGATTTTTTTAGGTGTCACTGCGTGACCCCGTCCACAGCAGTACATTGCTTAGCGGTCCTGTCCTCCTGTCTGCTTCTCCAGACTGGGGGGCATGCCGACCACCATCACTGACGATGTACCTCATACAACCCCACTTCAAAATATCTGAACTATCCCTTTAAGTCCTACCTTATTTCTCTTTTCCACTTCTTTTACTCCACCTTCATGTTCCTCTCCACCTAACCTTTTCATCTTCCATCTTTTATTTATCCTTTTTCATCTCCCCTCTCTCATTTACTTCTCACTTATCCTTCATCTTCAGGATTTTTTAATCTCTCTCCCCTCTCTCTCTTTACTTTGCTGTTTTGTTTTCTATGCCTCTCCATGATTCTCCTCACACTCATCATTATTTCTAAGCGTTTGCTTTCTTCTATTTATTCATTTTACCTGTTGCATGTTGCAAAGGTAATATTTTCTTGCAGGGCTATCGCATTATTTCATTATAGTGCATAGGTGTTCATGTTATTGTGTCCACCCCTATAAAGCTACCTCTATTTTACAAACCAGTTTTCCTCAGCAATAGAGCTCACTTTGATTAAATAAAGCAGTGTCTTGTTTTCCCTTTGGCCAAAGTGTAAAATATAGCCCCCCCCTGCTGTTGTTTGTGTTTGACAAACAATATCATGAAGAAGAAATAACGTGATGCTTGATTATTACTTATGCTTGTTTAAAGGAGTGGTTGTCAAATACAATGAGTAAATACAAGCAGAATCACCAGTGTTGACATGATGCAAATGCCACTGTGCCCGCCGTCAGAGAAAGCGTAGAGTAGATGACGCTTGGTTGTTTTAGGGTTAGTTGGTTATCATTTCTACTTTTTCCCTCCATTTATTTTTAACCAACAGCCTCTGGTGTACAGGAAATTGTAGAATTTCCTAAGATTCCCCATAATGGCTTTTCACAAAAATTGCTCCATGGCACTATTGTACTCCATATTGTATGTATATACGTGAACGTACCCTGGGACTTTTTATTTGTCATGTCCCGGTGCGTCCTCTGGTTCTAGGCCTCAGGAGCAGAGTGCACCGGCCGGGCGGTGTGTGACATTACGTGCATCATTTATACTTCATTCATTAAAATTACGTTATTATTCACATATTTGTCCGTTGTGTTTAAACCAGACGAGCCTGTGCGTGCGTGCTTTATAAAAACTTTACGTCCATGTCACCTCCTGGGCTCTGTACATGCTGGTAGATCATGTTTTACAAAACATGCTGGGACTAGTTCACACTAGAACCTTTAACCTTTAACATAGCTAGAGGTGTTACTGTAGGAGGGCAGCACTAGTGTTAGCATTAGCTATAGCATCCTGTTTTGTGGATGTATACCTGTGGGGAGAAAAATTCTGTGGCTCTTTAAATATGGATTTGTCCCTGTTGCTGAACGTGGGTACAAAAATGAAGCCTTTTTACCACTGACACTGCTGTCGCCGAGCAGACAGAGGTTTTTCAAAGAAATAGGTTCAATAGTAACTTAGGAAACACACAGCGTTCTCATCCACTATGTAGAATAATCAGGGTTTTTTATTGAGAACATCAGACCTTGACAGAGACAGTATTGTGTGGGGAACTGTTTTCTGCTCATCTTTTACTGGTAGAAATCGTTTTTTGACCCTTTGGGCAAACACTGTTGATGCATTGTGTGTGGGAAATGTAAGTACTGTATGGGGACCTTGGAGATTTGTACAAGTCTCTGTTAATAGTGAACTAAACTTGTCCACTGGAGGCCATGGAGAGGCAGATGCACTGAGCTTGCCTTTGATCAGCCTTCATTCAGATATTCAATTCAAAATATTACAGCTTGTGATTAAAGCTCCACTGATTGATTCAGACCAGGTTTCTGGATATTGGAATTGGATGTTTTATCCTGGTGTGTTGTGTCACTATTAACCTCGGTTTTTGGAGAAACTGCTGCTATCAAAATTATTTTTTAAGGGAGTCCATTTAGAAAAATACTCCATCCAACCTTTACCACAGCCTCTTTGTCTCCAGGTGGAGATGACATATGAGGTTTCAAAAGGGATGAGGTCTTGTTCAAGGGGAAGGGCAATTTCAAGGTGAGGCAATAAAAGGAAAAAATGAAAACACTCTCCCATTCCATTTCTCTCACCTTTCCTCTTCCAGTCTTTTTCTCTTCATAAAGTAGAAAACAGCTGCCATTGATTCTTTTTGGTATCCTTTCTTTGTCAACTCCACTGAAATCTGAAGAACTGTTTGTAAGTCTTGTAGTTTTATTAGCATATTTTTGGTTGCTGGAATTAGATTTCACCTATTCAAAACTGCTCCAAAGCAAATAGGGTCTAAAAAAGTGCATGTCAAATGTTAACATTTTGCACAGGGAGCTGCAAAGTTAAAATTAGAAAAAATGTTGCTCTTTCCTTTTGGTATCTACCAACAATTCTTAACTCACCTATTTGTTGTGAAAGCTGTGATCTTATGGGATTGCTTTTCTGAAATCCCCAAATCTTGATTAATAAAGATGTCAGAAATCATGATATTCAAAAATAATAAAGTTAATTTAGCAATTTTAGGGGCAAGGCCACTTGTCCTGCAGCGGGGCAATTCTTTTGAGAGCACAAAGCCACATCCCAGGGCATCAAGGCTATAGGTTATTTCACTTAAATAGACAAATCAATTTCTAAAAGCATTAATGCCTTTTTAATAAATACTATAACACTTATGGGGAAATTAATTATCAAAAGAGTAATGTATTTGTAATTCATAATATTACCATCACTACAATCCTTGAAGCCTCAGGGCACTAATATGAACAAGTATTATTGAAAAACAAAACAAAAGTGATTCATTAGTCCTCATTGTTTGATGATGGGGAATCAGGGGGGTTCTGCTGTTTCTTTGGCCCATAAGGACATCTTATTAATAAAGACATATATACTGTATATATCAGATTTATGTATGGAATCGTTCCCTATATAGTCCATGGCATTTATTAGCAGCATTATTAACATTGATAACACTTCTATCTTACACCCGGCGCAAAGCAGCGCACAGTGCAGCACAAGCGTCAGATTGCCCAGGTTGTGTTAATAGTAGGGATTGGTACCGAAACCTGGTACGAAACAGGCCCCCGGGGCAACATTATTAACGGTTGCGCTAACAGTGCGCTTGTTAAGCTAATGGAGAATTGTTAATGAGCTACAACAAAAACTGTCTGTCGCCCTATGTAGTCTAACTGTTTTAGCTTAGTTCAGCACATATCTTAAAATTTGGCAAATTCTTGTGGCCAAACAACTTATCTGACAGACACCTGCAGTGAAACATCAGCAGAGAGGACAGAGAGGATGACAGATGTCTATATTATTCATTATTTTAAAACTTCAGTCAGTATTTTAATGTCAAGAATATTTATTTTATTGCATTTTAGATTTGTT
>JAOVVB010207688.1:0-10770 GCA_028570985.1 Heterobranchus longifilis
AGACAGACAGACAGACAGACAGACAGACAGACAGACAGACAGACAGACAGACAGACAGACAGTCAGACAGACAGAGAGACAGACAGACAGACAGACAGACAAACAGACAGACGGACAGAGACAGACAGACAGACAGACAGACAGACAGAGACAGACAGACAGACAGAAACAGACAGACAGACAGACAGACAGACAGACAGACAGACAGACAGACAGACGGACGGACAGACAGACAGAGACAGACAGACGGACGGACGGACAGACAGACAGACAGACAGACAGACAGACGGACAGACAGACAGACAGACGGACAGACAGACAGACAGACGGACAGACAGACAGACAATACTAATAATGATGACAGCAACAATTCTTAGAGAGTAGCTGTCTCTCAGTAACTGTCGCCCTTCTAAGGTGACGGTGACATTTTATGTCCTCGACAACCTCTGTAGTCTCATTTAGCAACCGCCTTTTTAAAGACACGTAAAAGCTTCGAAATTCACCAGCGGGATATTTACAGACGTTTTTTTATGTCGCACAAAAAAACATAAAAAAATTCTGAAGCTTGTGTTAACCACAGATCTTATTTCAGTCATCTAACCAAAAACACATTTAAAAAACCCCACTGACTTTAAGGCGAAGGACCCTGAAGAGCTAAAATGTTAACTAATTTCCAGGATTCAGAACTACAAACTGGGGCACCCGATGTTCTTGGTAGATAATTCCAGATAACGACACAAACACACGACAGAAACGGATGCTGCCTCTCACAAAACTGACCCATTAAAGTTGAATTTTCTCCACTGTGGAATCATAAAATGTTTACAAAATGACCATCTGACCCCTGACACACATGGACAGGCAGTTGATTGGGAGGGGAGGGTCTGTTTCGTACACATGGGGCGCTCTAACGTGTTCTTTCTCGACCTGGATATATATATATATATATAGCTCAGTGCTATCTGTTACACAGAGAGGCCAGATAATGCTTCGTATTCTGCCTCAGCCACGATACATGCCCTGACTTGGACCCCGACACTTCTGACACTTCATGTTGTGAAGATCAGCAACATACCACCCATTATCTGTAGAAAGCTTTCAGCTCTTGTGCTCCAACTTGGTTTGTTGGAAGAAGGTCGTTATACTGTCCTCCCCTCTTTTAGTCCACATGCCTCTACAGCTGTCTGTAAACTAGACACAGATTTAGTTATCCAGACATACTGTAGATAACGTGACCACCACCATCAGCAACATTTCCCTCTGTCTATGTCAGCCGGCTTACTTGACCTGAGTAAAATTATGACTTGTGTATTTCTGTAGCCTCTTAGAATAGAAGGGCTGGGTTGCAGAAAGGCTGCGGTGTGAGCCGTGATGCCGTCCTTCATCACACTCTTCAAATATACACAGTGTAAACCTCAATGACCCCTGCTGTTCATGAGACACGGAGCCGAGAGCGATAATGATTCATGTTCTGAAAAGATGCAACACTCTCAGTTATGGAGGGTACGGTTAGTTGAGGTGGTTCCTTAATGAAAGAGTTGCATCTGCATTATGAATGACTGTATTAAGAGATGTGGGTCAAACAACAGTTGGATTGAAGTCATGCCAGGAGACTAGTAGTCCGCAGCAAAGAATAGATTTATAGATAGATGTTCATGGTACATGTGAAGTTTCTGCACAGACATACAGCATTCAATTCAAGTCACTTTTATTTTATTTGTAGTGTCATATCATAACAAAAGTTATCTCGGGACACTTTTCATGTAGAGCAGGTCTAGAACTCGCTCAATGATTTTCAAAGTCCCAACATCACCCAAGAGCAAGTGTTACAACGCAACAGTGAGGAGAAAAAAAACTGACTTTTAGAGAAAAACAAAGCCTTTTATTTAAGCTAGAAATCTCGAGCAGACCAGGATATTAAGCTCAGCAATCAGGGCTAGCATGATCCACATGGCACCACGATCCAGATAGCAGAGAGAGAGAAAGAAGCTCAGTGTATCGTGATAAGTCCCCCAGCAGTCTAGGCCTACAGCAGCATCACTAAGAGCTGGTCCAAGGTAAGCTTGAGTCAGTAGCTATAAGCTTTATCACAGAGGAAAGTCTTAAGCCTTAAATGTGGAGACGGTGTCGACAACAGTATTTATGTATGTTTTTGTCTTGGAACTACTAAAATACAATCAAAAATACAATATAATCAAAAGTATTCAGAGCTTACTCTAAAAAGTATTTGTAACAGCCTTTAGACCACAAGACACTTAAAGCCTCACCCACTAAAATAATAATGCAATAACACACAACCACAACACTAGATTTGCCAGTAACGGTCATATTGTGGTACCCAGCCCAAGGATTAACTTGTTGAAAAAAAGAGCCATAACAAACTGGAATAATTTCCCCCTTAATATCCGCCTAATAAAAAAAGTAATCATCCTATAAAAAGAAAATGCAGAGGCATTGTTGGTGTGCAGATGAGAGACAGACTGTATAGGAGGAGGTATAACTCCTCTGATATTCATGTTTCACTTCATATGAGTTGTATCATTCTCATTCTTTTTAAACATGATGTATATATGGATTTTAATTAGTATTCTACCTAATTGTATGTACAGTGTAAATGTTCATCATGTAATGTGTTGTGTATTGTACGTCAGGTGTGGACCACAGGAAGATTAGCTGACTGCCAATGGGGATTCTTTAAACAAACAAACAAACAAACAAACAAACAAACAAACAAACAAACAAACAAACCCTCTAATGAAGCTGATATGAGGTTATTGGTGCATTAGTGCAGCATACAAAAACAATAATACCATTACAATGTGAGGGACAGATGGGACAGCTTGACTACCATTAGGATTTAATTTGGCAAATATAAATCAAGAATTAATTGATGCAGAGAAAACAGTATTTATCGGCTGCAGTCTGGGAGGGACCCATGTGTTGGACCACATCACTGGTCTTTATTGTAAATTGTAAATATTGAAACTCCTCCTGCCTACACGTTGTTGTCTCACAGAGGAACAGCGCAGGTTCGGAGAATCCCAGCGACGTCTTCCGCTTCCTGGTGGAGGAGCGCGTTCAGTGCTGCCAGACACGTCGGGTTCGATACACTCAGCGGGTGGACTACTGCATCCAGCTGCCAGCTCCCATTGAGGCGGCCACCAATCGAGGTAAAAGGAGCCCCCCGTACACACACAAAATGTTGCGCTGCAGCAGGAAGCCACAGCTGCCGCTGGTCGATACAGCTGGCACGACGCTGGGCTCAGGTGGCACCGGCCGCTGGGAGAATCAGCAGGTCGTTCTCTGAAAGGGCACAGAAGGTCCTCGCGTGCCAGCTGTGTGGTTTAGAGTGAGGGAGGACATGGTGGTCTGTAAAAGTCAGTTTGGTTCTGTGTACTGGCAAGAATCAGGCGATACGATACGTATCATGATACAGGGGTTACGATTACAGCCAGACCGATATATCGGTCGACCGATAATATCGGCCGATATCACAGACGTGACGGTATCTATCGGTATCGGTGTATATGCTGTCTGATATGTGCCGATATGACTTTTTTTTTTTACAGAAAATATAAAGCAGAAAACAATGCTTGGGGGTGATTTAGAAATGATGTCAGTTCTTCATTTAAATGGTCAGCAATTGACTGACATACATTTTAATTTATTCTTTATTTTCTCAGTGTTCATTTTTAGAATTGTTTGACAATGTAATACATTGTATGTAGGCCTATAATGTATAATAATGTAGACTAATGCTAAATATTCTTTATTAAACATATTTATTTAACCTTTGCGTCGTCATATCGGTGCACAATCCACATAGAAAAGGTCTATTTTCATTCCAGCTCAAAAATTCACCATATCGGCCGTCATATTGGTAATCAGTTAATTTTTGCCATCAAAAATCTGTATCGGACGGGCCCTAGTTATGATTCAATATATTGCGATACTGTAAGCAAGGCGATGTATTGTGATTGTTTTTTATCTAATTTTAGGAAAACTGTCATAGTATCAAGAACACACTATATGTATATGTTGTTACCTGGATGGGAGATAGATTACATCACTGCCATCTAGCAGTCGGGGGTTTAAACACAACACAGAATGAACCACTGTCTGCCACGAATCTTTGCATGTAAACTATTACAGTGTTTATACAGTGTTTTTTGAGAATCGATACAGTATCACAAAACAAAATATTGCGATTCTCATGTGTATCGATATTTTCTTACACCCCTAAAAGTGACTGCTTAAAACTTTTGTGTTTGCCACTGCTTTTCCCGAGGTCATTTAAAGATGTTACATTCTTATTCTTATACGCCTCTTAACTCTTTTGTTTGTGTTATTTTCAGTTTTATTTCTTTTGTATGTTTATGCTTATGTAAAGCACTTTGAATTGTGTAAGAAATTAAATGCAAAGTCACTCAGCAGAAAAGTCAGAGAACATTATGTTGGCCTTCTGTCCATGATTCACCGCACCAAGGACTCTGTATTATTCTTGAAGAATTTCTTCCACAATTGCCTTTGTGTCTGAAATGTGTTATATAAATACACTTGTCTTATGGTCTTGTATAATGACTGTAAACAAATGTGGCCTTGGTAAAGATGATCTTTGTCTGATGCAGTGTCGATGAAAGCAGAGGCTGTCTATCTTGAACACCCTGCATCATTTATTGATATTAAAATGCAACTTGTATCATCCCCTTGATTTGACTCAAATCTGAAATTTGAAATATAGAATATTATGGAGTTTTGCAGATGTTAACGCTTATTTGTATACAGCTCAAAGAGCGTTTGTCTTTGTTGTCATTCTACCAGAGGAGCTGCTGGCATATGAGGCCAAGCGGAGGGACGCTGAGGAGAACACGCGGGCTCCTCCGGAGCCGGTTAGAGCACGGATCCCCTTCACCGCCTGCCTGCAGGCCTTCACAGAGCCGGACAACGTCCCCGACTTCTGGAGCTCAGCGCTGCAGGCCAAGTCAGCCGGAGTCAAGTAAGCAAAGGGCCGCCTGGAATACTTTTTCATCACCTCACATATTTAAATTAAAACCCACTGTATTTATACAATTTGAATTGCTTTCTTTTAAATCCCCCTTTTTTTTTCCCAAATTGTTGTTATTTTCCTCTGCAGAACTTCCCGTTTCTCCTCCTTCCCAGAGTATCTGATTTTGCAGATCAAGAAATTCACATTCGGGGTTGACTGGGTGCCGAAGAAACTAGGTAACTATCTGTCACCCTGGGATTTAAACCGGCTTTTTACAGGCCTCCACCAATGTTGTAGTCTGGCTGGGTACGTAAACCTTATACTTCCGCCGGGAGGAGACCCCCAGCTGGAGGAAGTCCTTCCTTCCTTCCGCATGTTTCTCAAAGTCCCTTCGACGATTGTGATTGGTTCAAAGAAATATAAACAGACCAGGGAGTTGATGTGAAAGACATTCAATCCAGTCCTCCCCCAGCGCGGACACAGTGCTGTGGAGATAGGTCTGGCTACACCAGACTACCAATATTGTGGCTCGGTTATTATAAGTATTTGTAGTGCTGTAAATGTCCAGCAGAGGGCACCATCAAACAGCAATTCACAGGGCACACCTTAGTAGGTGAAACTCCTTGAATGACTTCACCTGCAATTTTGGACACAGACATAAACTACCCCATCTCTCGTCCTGTCCACATCTGTACAGAGCTGCTGGAGTTGTTCTGCAGCATCTTAAATGACAGAAACTCTCAGTGTGCCCTCATCGCTTTGACAACAAAATCAGAGGTTTAAAGTGTTTAACTCTTTCACTAATGAGATATGGCCACATAATTGGTCAATTGTGTCAACTGCTATTTATAAACCATCATATAAATCTTCTGTATTATATTTTCTCCAGTTGTACGTGGCCCACAATCACAGTTATGTTTTTGTGGGTGTCGTTTACAGCTCGAGACAGAGAGAAAGTTTTCCTTACATGTGTTTTCACTCCTCAGTGGGAACTGTGAGAGGTGAACAAGTGCATGGCACCACTTAAACTTAAAAAAAAGAAGAACATGAGTCAAAATTTTGCATCAAAAATGCAATCACAGTCAATGATTTGATGAAAAACGCCAACATTTAAAAGGAAATAACAAACAACCCATTAAAAAAAGAACTGTTTATAAATGTGTGTCTTGAGAAAATATTTAAAAAGGATAAAAAAGATACGGCTTTGGACTCATTACTCTCCCATTGTAAGTCTATGGGCTAAGATGCTTTTGGAACCACAGTTTGCAAAGACTCTGAACACCATTCATGCTTAGTTTTATGTTTGTGTATTCCTGTACAGATTTGGCCATAGACGTTCCAGACTTTCTGGATCTGAGCCGGCTGCGGGCCACCGGGCTGCAGCCCAGTGAAGAGGAGCTGCCTGACCTCATGCCTCCCATCGTGCTCCCTGAAGACACCAGAGGTACAGAACAAGTCTTTATGCACCTGCATGTATGTGTATCTGTGTTTACAATCGATCCTTTCGCCCAAAGTAAATACTGGACCCAGTTTTCACAAGCCACATATCTCCTGAACATTCTGATACCAAAATTAAATTTTTCAGACGGACGGATCAGTAGAAAATTAACTTTTTCTGTCTCAGACAAACTTGTGAGATCTGGCAACACAGCTAAGCTAACGTCCGCGATCGCCACAGATATAGCTGTCAGCTGTGTAGATATCTAATGTTAGCAAAATAAAATATAAATAAATTGTGCAACTATAACTTTTCATCCATCCACGTGACATTTACTACACTTTCAAAGGAGACCGCGCCCACTTAAAAGACAGGAAGTCGCGCCGCAGTGGCTGATGGGAGTGAGGACTGAGGAGCCACGGTGCGCAGCCACTAGCGGCCGGTAACCAGACTGTGCTTTGTTACTGAGTAGATATATTTCTACAGTAGTCATCGGAAGAAGGACGACTTGTGTTGTTGGTTGCAGCGTCCGTTCACATGAATGTACCGGCCTCACAAGATGGCAGCCCCGTTCCCATAATGCACTGTGCCGTGACACCAGTTGCTAAGCTCTATTTCTATGCCCGTTCAGTCTCCCTCTGCAAAAGTTCTTCTTCTTCTGTGCATTCTCGTTCATAAAAGTATCATCTTGTCTCCACAGTGTGAACGACATTTCGTCGTCGCTGACCTAATCACTCATTTTAATTTTCATGTATTTGTTTATTCCATAAACTGCGGAAAGTCTGACCCAAACAGCTGATAAGCGGCGTAATACAGTGTGCGGCACAGTTATGCACTTATGCGTAGGAATACAGGAGTTCTACGTTTGAGAAAATGTAGTGCCAAAGGAAAGTTCTTTCTGACGCCAGTTAAAGCAGTGAAAATATTCTAAATATAGCGTACACTTAAACTGATATTGATTCTTTTAGGTGACTAAAGTAAAGTGTGTTTTTCTGTAGTCCCCGTCCACAGCAGTACATTATAGCTTCTGTGTCGGGACTCCTGTCTGGAGGCGTGCCGACCGCCATCTACTGTAGTAATACGCTGACTGCGGATAATTACCTCATACAACCCCACTTCAAAACATCAGAACTATCCCTTTAATCTGACATTTTGATCTTTATTCATTTCTACTGCATATTTGCAAATATACATCAGAGCCAACATTTTGTGCTGCTTCAGATATATTCTGCTGTTTTCAGATCAGACACTGCTCCATTTTAATAACCCAGAATCCACTGAGAAGGATCCCCTGGTCACAAGCTGCCATGACTCACCTACAGTGTCCTACGGGGAGATATTTGCATTCATGCGTGACTATTTGGGACAAAAAGAAAAAAAAAAACGTAACACAGCGCTCTAAACTACTGGGGGCATTTTTGTTGGCCCTTCATGTTCAATTTCACAGTCCTTTTTATTAATTTTAAAGGGCATTCTTTTCTCCGAGCACCTGTTTTTTTGTTTTTTTGTACCCAGATAGCCAAACATATTTTGTCCACTCTAATTTTATACAGGAGTGTACAGAATATTAAATTAAACACATGAGGCAGTATATATGTCCGATTGTTCCCAATAAAGTGGAATACAGTGTTGTTTGAGAACTAACTCAGATGTGTGTTGTTCCGAAGCTGCTGCCTAACATCCTTTTCAGGAGGTGTCGGGTATTTTTGTGACAGAGACAAATGATCCGTGAAATTGTCTCTAATATGATGTTCTGCTCAAAGCCACCCAGGTTTTCTCTTAAGGGCGTATTGAATGGAATCTCACAGGAAAGGCATGCTCAATCAATTACTGAAAAGTTGTTGTGTTCACAGTGTGGCTAAGCCTAATACGTTATAATGATTTTATAAGATCCCCTTGTAATGCACTTCCCTGGGCTCTGGGAATAACCTAGTGGAAGCCAGCGGTTTTGTTGTTGCTTTTCGTGAAACTTTGTTACATCAGACTCTTTGCTCAGTGATATTTACATACAGTCTTTTTTTCTGCCTCTCTTTTTAAAGGCTAAACAACTACAACCTCCCCCCTTTTTGTTTGCCTTTGTTTGTCTCCTCTGTGATTGCACTTCTCATTCCTCTATCCCTCCATCCGTTGTTTGCAAAGTTCAGCTACAAGAAGTTACCAGTGTCCTCCTTCATATTTTAGCAGGCGTGAAGCACAAAGTGTTCTGTGCCGTCTCAAGCTCCAAACACAAACACAAAAAAAGGGTCCAGTGCAAAGACACACGGACATCAGCAAGCAGCCCTTTGCTGTGCTTCACACGTTGACAGACTCAGGAGGGTTTATTTCTGAGAGCTTTACAGAATCGTTTAGCCAGCTGCTTTTTAGGACAGGAAGCTCTGAGGACAAAACTGAAGTCTAAACATGTTTGTCTGAGTGTGCCTTAATATTTCAGGACTCAGCGTTATGTGTTGTACCTGCTATCTCAGACCTGAAATTGGCTTCTTAGAACAGTGAAGTATCTACTTAAAACTCTTCTCCCAAATTAAAGGGGATGTAGGTTCATACTTGTATTTGGGGTTTCTACTAGAGCATATTTACATGCTTTAATGTTCAAAAAACACTTTATTTTATTGTACTGTCTGAGCTGGAACACCTGTGTTCACCCGCTGTCTGAAACGCTCTGTTTTAACACCTGTCTCTTTAAACCCCCCTCCTGAAAAACCCCAGTCTCCTCTGATTGATCAGCGTTTTGGGTCTTCCGCATTGGCGTTCTCTGCGTCCCTGCACCGTCATTGCATTCAAGGAAATGACTGTAGTGGCACTTTATACCGTGAAAAATCACCAATAAAAGCAAAAAAACAAAGCCAGCAGGAATCTGATTTGAAATTGGGGCAAAAATAAACAACATCCGATTACAGGTTTCCCTGACGTTAGCATGTAGCTACATGTAGCAGTGTAATGTAAAATCTGCAGTAACGTGCCTGGAGCAGATGACCAAATAGAAATCCATCACAAATTGATGCCAGCTTGTAGGCAAAGTAGAAAAAACTGTTAGAAATCTGAGGTTTTTGCTGACAGGGATTACTTTTCCATAATGTTTTCCTCATTATTTGAAACTTTGGCCACGTTTAATATGAACATCCAACATTGTAACATTATATATTTGACAGAAATTTAGGAAACGCATAATAGGTCCCCTTTAAAGCAGCATCGCACATCTACTTCTGACAGCAGCAAGCTGTCATAGAGGGCCACAGTGAAATCGGTGCATGAAAATATGTGTAAATGTTTATTCAACGTAGTAAGTTCAAGAGTAATTTGAATTTCTATTTTGTCCCCTGTTGACTTCCTCTTTCTATAGACAGAGAAGTTAAAACAAGTGTGTAAATCATGCTGCTTAAACTGTGAAATGAAAAGAGGTCAGAGGAAATGATGGGCTGTTTTTTAAATGCATTTTCTGATTTATTTATGTTGCGTTTATATGATGGGTTTTGTCGGTTGCAAATTAACCGCTGGCCCATTATCCCGCAGCTGGCATCAGCAGTGATTAATCACTGGTCACCCTTCTGTCTCCAAAAGGCTTCAGTGCTTCTCATTGATTACACAGCAGCAGCGCACAAATGTGTTTTCCTGTATGCTGCTTGAACCACATTATTTCTCATTGGTCCGTGTATCATCCATCCACTCAATTATTCCACGCCATTAAGAAAATGGAAGACGAAACAATGTATCATTTCTTTTTGTGATTCCATTTTTCCGTTATATTCTAAAGCACAAAACAAACAATCAAAAACCGCTCAAACCGTATAGATATTGATTTGTAGTTTGAATTGCTTTGCTAATCTGATTGTCTCCTTCAAGATTAAATTGGAAAACTCAGTCATTTTTCAATTTCAAATACCCACTGGGTATTTAAAATGAACCATGATCTGTTTTATAATTTTCTAAATTCAGTGAAAATTAAAAACAAGGAGGAAGCACACAAGAAATAGACAGTGAAACTACAACTGCAACTGACTTTATAAAACTTAGTATTGGTGACAAAAAGAAGAAAACAAATAAACAAACAAGAAAGAAAGAAAGAGACAGTTGTGATTGCAGTATTTGTGAAGAGCCGATCAGTGTGCTCACTGCAGGCGGTGACGAGGATCGGCCAAAATCTTTCCTGACATCTTAGCTTGAGCCCATCGTTTTTTTGGGGTTTTTTTACGATAATTTTTTTGGCTTTTTGCCTTTATTGATAGTACAGCTGAAGATTGACAGGAAAGGGGTGAGAGAGGGGGGACGTCATGCAGCAAAGGGCCGTGGGCGGGAATCGAACCCACGGACATCCCTATAATATTGAACAACAGCAGCCCCTGTGCAC
>JAOVVB010207698.1:0-10770 GCA_028570985.1 Heterobranchus longifilis
GAAAATTGCATTTGAGTTGTAATTCTGCAAGACCGCACCTCATGAGCCCCCCCCCCCCATCTCTCCCTTTTTTGACTTTCTTGTTGACACAAACCGAGTGCCCTGCAGCAACATCCACTTATGAGACGGGTGCCCTTTTTTTCACTTGAGCACCTGCCCCCCAAAATGTCTGTGCACGCCACTGCTCACAAGTTATTTCTTCTCAGGAGTTTGTGGTGGAGACCACAATTAAACAGCTAGTGAACATTAGACATTCAGCTAATTGATAAGGCGATAATATATCCAAGAATCTAAATATTTTTGAGATCTGCAAAAAGTAAGAGAGTTCATATATTGGGTAGGGGTGTCAAAATTTCAGTTCTAAATCGAAAATCGATAAAAATTAGCTTTCAATTTCAATTACTTGAAATCAAAAGCAGGATCTGTGATTTAAATAATTATTTAAATTTGATCATATGGCCTAAGTGTGGTCCATTATCCCCCAAAATATGGTGGTTATATCACAATTTGAAAATGTAAATGACAGTCAGACATCTGTTGATCTTTAAGAATCAAGACTCGATCTAACAATGGCATAGCCGTTTGTGCTGAAAATCAAATCAAATTGTGACCTTAAAATAAAAGTGTAGTCGAATTTTGGATTTGGAGAACCGCGACACACCTAATATCATAAGATATGACAATCGGTAGTGTGCCAAACTGTGAAAAAACGTTTACTTTGTTGTGTTCTCCCTTATACTTATATATCATCACATATTACAATATGCAGTCTGTCACCTTGTGTGACAAAGACATTTTACCTATAGAACCTTTAATTCAAGAATATCCTCATAGTATGGTACATTGAAAAAAAGTCATGGTGTAGTATGTCAAAAAAAAAAGTCAGTGTAGTATGTCGAAAATGTCCAGACAGCTGTTATTTGAATAAACCACATATTGGGAATCTAAAGGGCTGCTTTCTTGCCTTGAAAATATATGAAAACGTAATAAAGTGATATTAACAGCATTCAGCCTGGCTCAAAATCTAAAATGTATCTCTGTATCTCCGAGATGCAATGCAGTTGAGTATGTGTAGTAAGCTCACGTCTCATTCTGTCATATGTCTCATAAATTCTTGCAAATGTAGTATCCATCCGGGCATTTCTCACATACACAAAATCCACATACTATTCAGTGTGAACACACTACACACTAATGCACCCATTTCAATGTTCTTGGCCGATTTTGATTGCCGATTTTTTAACAGTCGCTGCCGATTCCCATCTTTGCCGATTCTCATTTTCTCTTGGAACTACAATTTAAAGTTGTTGTTTTTCTACGTTATCATAAGTTAAAATCATTCAAAGTGGCCTTTAACATAAATAAAACATAATCCAAATGATTAGATGATCAATCAATGTAAAAAAAAAAAAAAGAAAAAAGTCGCATTTGGCCTCATTTATATGCACATGAAATATGATGCACTATCCCAAACAAGATTTTGCATCGGGCCCCCAAAAAGTTAGATACGGCCCTGCTAGCTGGTGTGAAAGTTTCCGGAGCTGCAGGATATAAAGACGCACCTGTCAGGGGAGCGGAGCAACATGCTGCTGAGGATATAATGTGATGGAGAGATCTCATTACAGCAAAGTTATGTGTCATAGGAAGGAAGAGGAGTCAGTGATTAACGTTAAAATGTGATTTGAGCAGTTGGAGTTTGGGCATCAGCTGCTGACTTGTTACCTAGCGGTAACTATGTTGCCATTAACATCAAACAGTTAACATTAGTTGTTAACAATTACAGCAAGCTTATATTGACTTGGAGCCACAGACACCCACCCGCTCTTCTCTCTCTCTCTTTTCCTTTCCCTCCACCTCTCGCTCGCTAACGTGATACACAGAGTTGATCCTTTAAAGAGTTTGCTATGTGTATAACAGATTTTAGTTTTAAAAAACATCTATTGTACAGTGAGAACCTGCTCTCTGATCCGCTGTGATCCTCTGTGCTGCAGCCTCTCACTGTGTGCGCTGCATGTTGTCTGTGTGACTGAGAGACTGACCTCAGCCAGTCACCGATCACGGCCGATCAGCTGAAAAAAGGCAGTTTTCGATCGGCGGCCAAGTAATCGGTGCATCTCTACTATATACTAAATTTTATGTCATACTTAGTATGTGATTTCAAACACAGCCATGGTGTAGTATGTCGGAAAAAAAGTAATAGTATAGTATGTTTAAAAAAAAAAAAACAAGTCTTAATATAGTATGTCAAAAAAAAGTGAACCAGATGACATTCTTTCCTTTCGTAACCTTAGCATGGGATGCCACAATGCTTGTTTGGATCATTTTTGGGAAGTACCAAAAACACATCAGAGCTGCGAGTGTGTGGCAGCTTTTCCTTGTTTGAATACATTTTGTCTTAAACAACAGTGCAGTGTCTGCACATTTCCTGGGTCAATACTTTCTTGTGTAAGGCTTACTGAAGGCAGGGCGGCTGTTATGCAAACTTAGTTGCCCTATTTCACATTCAAGCCAAAGTCTCGTAAAAATGGATCTTACCTTGACAACATGACACAAAGAACATAAATCAATCAAGACAACGTAACTGGGGGTCACAATCGTCCTCCTCATTCATCTCAGTCCAAATTCAATCACACTGTGGATCGACACCAGAGTGGGAACATTTGTCTATCCTATGGAAACGTGAGTCTTGTGTTTATATTGTGCTCTAACTGTTGCCCTGTCCGGTTGTAGAGTCAGATTAAAGGCTCATGTATGCTCAATGTTAGATACGGATACGGATACGGATACGGATGGGGCCTTCTGTCTGGATACGGACTTAACGGAGCAGTACCACCGGAAATTGTGTGGGCAGTGTATCGCGAGACACAACCATAGAACTAGAATTTTTTTTTAAATGGCAGAACGGAATGGTGATGTATTTAATACATGATTTAATAGATGTAGAAATGTTTTTTATATCGATGTATTTAATGGGCTCACAGACCATCGCCGTCTACAACGCTGCGTCCGCTTTTACCTCTTTATTAAGAGGTAGCCTACATTATTTCGACTTCCTCCGCCGTGTTTGTTGTTGTCAGAAACTTTTTGACTCTCTTTTGCCCTCTGGTGGATGTGTTGCTTCACAACTATTGCCAGGACGCATGGAAGTGTGTGAACAGTGACGGTGACATCGTTTGAAATGAACGGATCTATTTTCGTACGTGAAGGGAACATAAATGAGCCTTTACTCATATTTAATAATACTGCAATAAACGTGTTGGAATAATAAAAACTTATTCACAGGGCTTAAAAAATCCAAATGTCCAATTTTAGTCACCGAAAGACCTCAAATAATGTGCTCAGAAACACTGGTGATTATGTGTTGCAACAGCTTTTTAGTCATTTTGTACATGACCACATATTCACTCACAGTTACACACACACGCACACCCACACACACACACACACACCACATCTGGTGAGCCGCAGAGAACTGCTAGAGAACAGTGCTGATGGTGTCGAAGTCCTTGCTGATCTGAGAGCTGCTGGGCAGTGACTTGAGGTACTCCAGGTGCCTCCTAGCATCCTCCTGATTGTGTCTCACATAGTAGATGACGTACGCGATCACCATGGTGAACCACCCGAACATGGTGACGAACATGGCTACGTCAGTGGTCTTGTGGTGAAAGTTGCAGAAGTTGATCCCTGAGTCCAGCACCTGGATTACAGGTTTGCCCGCGTACTCCTCCTGCACCGCCGTGTGGCAGATCACCTCGTTCACCGTCTCGGGGTCCAGCCGCAGCTCCCTCAGGACCTCCTGCAGCGTGCACTCGCAGTGCCACGGGTTGTTGGAGAGGCTGATTTTTGCCCGTAGGCGCGCGAACGCCTCTTTGGGGACGCTTTGGATGCGATTGTTCGATAGATCCAGGACGAGGAGGCTGTCGGAGACGCCTTGAAAAGCTCCCAGGTCCACGGTTTCGATGTCGTTGTTGGAGAGGTCCAGCTCCTGAAGGTAGTGCAGTTCTTTGAAGGCGTGGTTGGGGATGTGGGTGATGTGGTTGGATGCCAAAAGTAGGACAACGGTATCTCTCGGAAGATCCGTCGGGATGTTCTCCAAGTTGCGAGACATACATTGGACCACGGTCATGCCACTCTTTTCTATACAGTGACAACTCGTGGGACAAGCCATCGCCGGTGCACTTGCGATGGATAATCCAAAGAGCAAGCCCCATAAGAGGGCAAAGCCATCAAAGATGGGGAATTTCCTGGGCATATCAGGCCCCGCTAAGTCCTGCATATTCAGCAGCGACCTCCCACAAGTCCTGTCAGGCAAAAGCAATCATAGTTCCACCTGTTTCTCGGCATTAAACGGTGACGATCGCAGCTTCATTGGCGTTCAGAATGCCAAAATGATTCTTCAAATTCTTCAAAATTGGTCTGATGGAGTTTGATATAATCTTTTGAAATCGATTTCCAAAGAGCTCATCCAAAAATGTACCTGCTCACTGAGCATACTCCAGCTTTGAACAGTAATCTCAGGTTTACTGTGATGACGTTGAAAGCTCCAGAGAGTTCGGAGCGGGGCGAGTGACACTGGAATCAACACGGCTTGTTGCGCCCTGAAAGAAACAAAGAGAATAGTGTTATCTTTGAAAACAACAACACGGTATTAGTATGATTGCTGGAGGGTGACCTGACAGATGCTCTTTGTGTTGTTTTGTGTTATTCGGTTGATGTTTTGGAGCATGTCATGCAGGACCAGGGCTGGACTGGCCATCTGGCAGACCAGGCACTTTCCTGGTGGACAGATGTGCCTTTTGGGCTGACACAACTGTCTTCTTTTTCCTCTCTCTGACCAAACCATAAAACAGGTAGATCGGCCCTTTTTTTTTTCTTTTCTTAATTGACACTGGCCCAATCACATCTTTAACCCTCCACCCCCCCACCCCTTGGGCTCTTGGGCTCAGTGCCTTCATTAAAGAGTGCATTTGCAAAAAAAGAGTGCCAAAAACAGACATCCAAGGCTACAGCCTAGGATACGTGCACCCCCACAAATAAGAACATGAAAGCAGCAGAGGACTTTTATTTTCGACGAACTTCTAGAACGAGACTCATAGACGCAACAATGCCTCCGATGGCAGTATGCAACCTTAAAAGCAATGGATACAATCTTCCATTAAACACAAAGAAGATGAAGTAACTACAGTATGCATGGTTGAATCAGGAACTGCCATGACATTTCCACCATAAAATGGTGCATAGAAATTTACCAGAATGCAGGAAATGAAGTATTTGATGCTCAAAGTTAGTTAGCTAACTTTCCCCCCGCTTAATGTGTCTTACCCAAATGTTGGGAAAAAAACTACGCCCTTGTACAAAATGTTCCGATAGCATTTTTTCCTCCCTGATACCGATTCCGATACCTGAACTTGCGTATTGGCCAATACCAAGTACCGATCCGATATATATATTTTTATACACATATATTTATTTATTTATTTTAACAGCTGGATACTACTGTATACTAACCCTGTATGGATGTGTTATGATTGCTTTCATTGTTGTATGGCCTGGCTCAGGTTTGTAAAACATGGACAAATACATACATAGCCAGTCATAATGGAAAAAAGACATATATAAAAACATATATGAATTTTTTCGGGGCTAAATTACGTGGTATCTGATCGGTGCATACTTGCAGATATTGATACGTGGTATATATTTTAGGCAGTACCGGAGGCATTTCTGATACTGGTAGTATCGGAAACAACTGTAAAATATATGACTTACATTTGTGTGATCGATTGTGGTGGGCCGGTCCCCCTGTGCAAGACAACTTTTCATCTCAACGGACGATAAAGTTTTATCTCTTCTTAGTTCTTCAGTGCAGTGGCTGCTGTCCGTGTACATGAAGACTCATCCAGACAAGTGACTCTTGGTCAGATTCGTCTTTTTTTTTTCTAAGTGCACTGGTGAATGCCTTTGTCTTCCCAAATTGAACTGAGTGAATGCCATTCCCACAATGTTTACAAAATGTATAATGTGATTATTGAGAAGGGAAAAAAAGTCCATTCCATTTCAGAAAATCTCATAAACCAGGAGGCACACTCATTGGTCATCGCCAGCATTGTCTCATTCAATTAGGAAAACGTAATTCTCTTCTGCATTGTCTACCATGAACGTTACATGAGATGACTCTCTGATGGTAGAGCACTTTAGTACATATCAATGTTAATGACATTATTTCATAGCTGGATAAAGAAGAAAAACGATAAAACCTTCTTATCTCCCGTTGACTGCAACAATGAATCTTTTTTTTTTTCTCCCTCATTTCAAGGACTACTGTCTCTGATTCACATTATAAGAATAGCTTTGGGCTCTAAAGTGACTCTGTCCTGCAGAGGATCGTCGCTTTAGGACTGTGCACCCTCTGGTGGGCTAAACTGATCACACCACGATCCCCCTTGCTGTGCTCGAGGTCATCCGCCCCATGGAGCCCCTGTCTTCTTCTCTTTTTTCCTTTTCTATTTCCGTTTGTCTTCTTTGGCAGGGGCCTCATAGCTTGAGGCCACACACGCACACACGCACAAACACGCACACACACACAAACACACACACACCCACACACAGACACTTGGTCTTAAATAAGCTCCTCACGTTCTCATCAGACTGGGCTCAGCAGGAGGTGTGGGCAAGATGTGGACATCTACACACACAAGGGTGGTTTAAACACCGTGTTATAACACCATTACATCATTAAGTAAAATATTAGGCTGCAATATTGAGGTGTACACACATGCATACTGTGCATTATTTTTTTAGATGGCAAATTGGCTCTTAAATTCTAGACGTTTTTAGGGCTGGGCGATAATTCATTATGATAATTTATCATCTTTCAATGGGATTGTATCATGAAGAAATCATACATTGAGATAAGTGATCAATTATTATTGATAATAACAAGCACATATTAACTCAAATTTTTCCGAATATTTGGTGTACATTAGTATGCATGGATGTAAACATATAGCCAATGTATAGCTGCAAAAAATATTTCTTATAAATATTTTGCACTAAAGTTAAATGAGGAAAATACTTTATTTTCATTCACACAGGATGCAACAATCTTTTCCATGTGGTTATTTCATATAGACTATTTATTTATTTATGTATTGAATTACTGGAAAAACATGCTATATCGTGATAGATATGATTTTGGTAATATCGCCCATCCTATGTTTTCTTTAGTTTTGCAAGGAAATACATCATTTCAGTTTGCCGAAACAACTAAAACTATCACAGCTTCACGCACAATTCAGTAAACATTCAAAATAAGAGTATTAGGTCGTGGACCTGTAGAGGAACCTTTGGCAAAGATTAAAATGTAATCAGGGTAATGATGCCTATTAATGCAGAGTAAAAAGCAGTCTCGTGGCGTTTTGTAATATTGCGGATTTTAATCACATTAACATGATGTTCTGTCTGTGGTTAACATATTCCACCGGCAAACACAAATACACACATGCTAATGACTTAATTAACAAGTACACTAGTTGCAGAGGTAGCCTATAGGCCTACTTACCGGGACAGAGTTTGATCCTGGGTTGCATTTAATAGCTACTTTTTTTTTATCCAACTACAAAAGGGATGTTGTAGCAAAGCGGAGATTCCGTCGGTAGTGCAGCAGTGGTTTGCTCATATCACATCTGTATCATCGTTGAAAAAAGGCTGGACCTCTCTGAGAATACATACTAAAAGAACATTCTTTAAAAAAAAAAGAAGAAGAAGAAAAAAGTACAGTCAGCTGCCGTACGCGTCCACATTTCCGCGAGGCAATAAAGACGGTAAAGTTCCTAAGCGGCACGCGGAGAAGTTGTTAAATCTCCGAGTGAAATGATGCATATCTCCAAACGTGGCTCTTTATATGTCTTCTCATAAAACACACCGCGGCAGACACACTTGTTGATGATGCGGTGGGTGACCGGCGGTGTGGTCTCGAGGAGCCGCACCGGTCCGACTTGGCACGCGCCACTCTCTCCGAACCGCGCGCGCACGGCGCCAGAAGGACTCCCGGCTGCGGCGCGTGGATCGGACCTGCTGTACTGCTGGCAGCTCTCCTCGTCCTCCGGTTCCCCCGCCTGTCTGACCGCCTTTCTGACGTCTGTCTGTCTGTTTCTCTGTCTGTCTGTCTCTCTGTCTATCCTCCTCCCTTTCTGCCATGCCCAGTAGTCTACACCTCTCTCGTTCTCTCTCTCCTAAGACAATTAACCAATGAAATAAGAACACCGAATCAGAAAATTGTTCCTGGATGCAAAACGAGACAAAAACATGACAAGTACGTTTGGTAATAACTTTTAAAATGACTGTTATGTCTTTTAAATCAACTAAAAACAGAACAGCACTTGGACCAAGATTTAAACTTTTCAATCAAATGTTCTCCTCGTTTTTTTTCACCGTTTTTGTCAGCATTGACTTGTTTTTTTAAAATAATTATTATTCTTTTCTTGCATTTCAGCTTTATTTTGATAGTGAGAGCAGCAGACAGGAAAGGCAGGGGAGAGAGAGGGGATGACGTGCAGCAGAGGGCTCTGGACCAGACTCGAACCCGGGCCACTCCGGTAAGTACTCAGCCTTATGTCGCGTACACACCAGGTGCGAATAAAATAATTCACTCGCTTATTTCGCACGAGTTTGGACACTGAAGTCTTCTGTTTTGACAAGCTTTATTTGTGCCGCAGAACTTCAGATTTTTCAACTCGACCGGAACTCGCATCAAATCACGTCTTTACATTGACATTTGTATGTAATTCATTTGCGCAAATTAATTTATTTGCGCCTGGTGTGTACATGACATTAAAGGTCCCATATTATGCCCATTTTCAGGTTAATACGTATTTTGGGTTTCTACTAGAACATGTTTATATGCTTTAATGTAAAAAAAATCACTTTATTTTTCTCATCTGTCTGAATACACCTGTACATATACCTGTAGCTCCTGTCTCTTTAAACCCCCTTCCGAAAAAGCCTAGTCTGCTCTGATTGGTCAGTGTTTCCGGGTCTTCCGCATCTGCTCTCTCGGCATCTCTGCACCGTCATTGCAGCACAACATTGTAGCAGCTCTTTATACCTATATATAGTATAGTTGTGACATCACAACCTCAAGGAAGTCCTGACGGCTTGTTTAAAGGCACAGTTTCTGAATACGGGCTGTGTGCATTTGAGCGTTTTGATACTTTCACAGTGTTTATATAGCACCTAGACCTGCTTTATAATAAAAAAAAGACACAATATTACAATGTGGGACCTTTAATGGTACACGCTCTACTAGGTGAGCTACCAGGGCTCTCCTTTTTAACAATGTTTCTGCTGTATAAAATGCATTGATAAATGGAATAGAATGGAATCAATTATCTTGTAACACACCCCAACTCAAGATCTTGCCAATGTCGCATTAAACTGTGATGTATTGATTATTTTAATCACCCCAAGTGCTGTATCAAACAGCCGTTAGGGATGTCAGGGAGCACAGCAGTGGATCAAGATTGGACATCTGCACTGTATTCCGGTGGTACTTGCCATATATATATTCAAACTGTGGAGGCTTACTCCACACAACCTGCATGCAAAGTAGGTTACATGTCGTCTTTTTACTTAACGCTACTGTTATGACTCAGTATGTCTGCATCACCTAACATTTGTGAAACATTTTAACGTGTTACAGAAACTGGAGGAGTGTCAAGACCAGAATGAGTACAATTTGCATCCATATGGTAATTAAGGTCACATCCCATGTGACCTCGACAGATTGACTGTACAGTACATGACCGCACATGCAATGGAGCATTCAGCATTGTTGTTGTTTTTTTGTTTCACGTCATTAGTGAGACTCAAAAATGGGAAACAAAGCCGTGTTGAGGCAAGTTTTAAAGGATCTTTCTTGAGTGCAGTGTAGCTAAATCTTACAGCATGAAATGTACTGTTGCCATAATTTAGTGCAGGTTGTAAAAAATAGTGTCTGGTCAGTCTTCCAGATAACCTTGACAAGAACACACACACAAAAAAAATCTACAAATATGAAGCTTTGAAAAGGGAGTTTAACCGACCGCTTCAATTCCATTTGCTCTCCCCCATGTGATTTAAATGTAGGTCAGCTGGTCCCAATGTTCCAGGTGTTATTTCAGCTATGGAGGAGTTGAGGTTCTCACCACAGTCTCAAAGCCACAGTGCCAGCTGGCTTTAAGAACCGTGCTTGTAGGAATTCAGTTGGATAGAAGGGTCATTGAGCTGTTTTCCGTGGTCATTTGACTAGTACAAAACAAAATGTAAGTTGTTATGGTGGCATTCATAGACTGTATAAAAAGATGGACGGAGCTTCCGGGCCTGAAAAGTGAAAGATGCATGAATGAATGAAAGTTAAACTTTCAGTCTTTCTGATGACCAGCAGTGGGCGACTCCACTGCCTCCAGAAATACGTCAGTTTGTATACAAGTCAATGAGAAAATGAGCCTACTTCTCACTTGATTTATTACCTCAGTATACAGTTTCCAAGCCAAGCATTGCTGATTCCCTGCACTGTCTGGGGTGTATTGCAATAATATAGGGGTCAACACCTTCTGAGGCCATGACTGCTGGCTCAGTGGTAGAGCGCAGCCCCCGTACACAAAGGCTAATAGACTGTCTAAAAAGATTCTTTCTAGTGACCAGCAGGGGGAGACTCCACTGGCTCCAAAAAGATGTCTGGTTGTACAAGTCAGTGAGAAAATGAGTCGACTTCTCACTTTATTTATTAAT
>JAOVVB010207709.1:0-10769 GCA_028570985.1 Heterobranchus longifilis
GTAGATGCTGGAAAAAACGAAACAAATGTCCAACAGCTGTAAGCCGACCCAAGCAACACCTTACAAGATAAAGAAATGAACTAATGGGTGGTGTATAATAAGAGACTGCACATCATTTGTAGTAAAGAAGCAACGCTGTCCAAGGTGCTGAACGAACTGACAGCACAAATCAATCTGTGGACGTAAACCCAAAACCTTAGTTTTCAAGTAGTGATCGTCTATTGATTACTTATCAGATAGAATAAAACAACACTAGTCATTACATCAACAGTGCTGGAAGTTCACCTCATAATCTGGCTCAGTGTAGGGATGGGACAATCATGGATTTTATCGTGGATTGCGATAAAGAACACTCACAATAAGTTGATCGCGGTGAATTTCCATTATCGGGATAATCGTGAATATCCTCACAAATTGACTGCAGATTACTACAGTGTCCTATCTGTGATGCAATAAAAATATTGGTTTATTAAAAAAACATTGTATTGTCTTGAGAAAAAGTCACAACTTAATGAGAAAAAGGGTGTAATAGTTCGAGAAAAAAGTCGTAATGTTTAGAGAAAAAAAGTCATGATGTTTCGTTAAAAAAAATCACAATTTTATTCCCGTTTCACAACATTAACCTGTCCCCTCTCCAGCTTTAAAAAGGCGGTCTTAACAAGATGGCGCTGGCAAAAAGGTAGTTGGCAAGTCTGTCCGACACTCACGGTCGCGAGCGGAGGCTTACCCCTATTAAACAGCACTTCAGCAGTCCCTGACAGTTTCCCCCGGTGCTCGTTCTCCTGGGACTCGTCTATAAGGAAGCTCTGCATCACACGGGGAGATTATAAGGAAGATTATAAGGATTGCAGTGAAGTTTCCTTCTGACGGAACAGAGCTGAACTATGGGACTGGGGATAATTGACGGTGTTTGGGGAAGGGACTACTTCATGCTGCTGCTGCTGGGAAATCCTGGACCATAGAAATTGTGGATTGTGACTTTTGAGCTTTTTTTCTGGCTGTAATTGTTTCCCACCCTCAACAGTTACACACTATGGATTAACTAACTCTTGTTCTTTCAATATATTTTCTTGCTGCATTCAAAGAGCTGTGGTCGTGTGATTTGTTCAAACATGGGAAAATGAACTTTTAGTTTAGAAGGGTCCATGTGATTAACCGGATTAATCCATGTACGCATTGTAGGGTTTGACAAGACTCTTGACTGTTAAAATTGTCAGGCCGCAGCCTGACTGGCACCCCAGCAACTTTAACAGTGTGTACAGACCAAAATACGTAATTCATGCGAATTTGAACGCTGGAATATTTTGATATCACTCGCTTAATTCGCGCGTGAAAATAAGACACAAATTTCTGCGAGAGGGGCGGAGCTTCCTCTGGTGAAGGGAAGTGAAGCCGGTGATGCTAACTGGGGCAGTGCTAACTTGCTAGTACAATCAATAGCTGTAATCAAGTAACAGACAAATATTTTCACAAATTACCAGATAATCTGACCTCCTCACTCACTTTCCTCCAAACCAGCTCTTTTTATTTCTGTTCTGGTAAAAGTAAGAGGTGGTGTCGTAGAGCTCCGAGTAGCCGCACACAGAGATTACGTCCTTGACGTCATTACGTCCCTGGAGGATCTCAATGCTGATTGGCTGTCGCGGCACAAATTTGCCGCCGGAGCGAATGAGCGATTCACGCAAAAATCGCTTAATTTGCATTATTCGCACCGCCTGTCACATGTTTACATTGACTTTATATGGAATTCATTCCCCTCCCTGTCCCTAGTGGAAATTGTACCCATGTCATTACTGACAGCGAGGCCAATATTGCATTGGCAGCTGGCAGAGATGACAGGAGCTCTGCAGGGTGCAGGAGCGGCTCAATCTACCATGCTGATACAGTAACAGTATTTCAGCTATGTTAATTTATTGGCTTAATAATTGACATTGGCAAAGGCATCAATTATTGACGATCGTTCTGACCATCGTCAATCTCTGAGATCGTCGTCTATCGGCGCAGCCCTAATACAAGTCGTAGCGCTCAACAGTGGCATTTCCCAGTGATAAATACACTATTATTGCACCTACAGTTTGGATCACCTTCTTTCGTCCTGCTAAAATTTCAAACTTCATTCTTGTATTTTCAGCTAAATCCACCAATCACTTATCTCGTGGATGCAGATGGATCCATCCTGTCCCACCATGAGCAGGAGATAAGGAACCGATTTCAGGTCGCTGCTGAGGAGGAAGGCCCTGTCTCCTCTGCATGACCCATCCCCAGCCGTGGACCACCCACTCCCACTCACTTCATTTTCAAGACCGACATCAGCCGAAGACCCCAACCTCCAACGAAATGCTTCTCCAAGTAAGAAACCAGCAGTCAGATTGACATGTAAGCTATGTTACCACAGACTGTTTATAAAGATGGACGGCTTGACAGTTCCTCAAAAGTGAAGCCAAAACATCTGGATCTCCCCCTGGTGGCTGGCTGCAGTATAGGCCACAAGCCCCGCCTCCTCCATGTTAGTGGATGGGACATGAGCCAAATTAAAAACTCAAAGTACACATCAAATGAATGTTTCACAAAAATGGTTCCTTTCATTTTAGGTAGTTCTTATCACATTGATGTTTGTTCATTTTTCTGATACATTTTGTTTTACTTAGTTACTTGACGCTATAAAAACGGGGTGAAACTTCATGATTGACAGCTGTTATTGACTTGGGACTTCTGTGCAGACTTTGGTTGCAAAATCTCAACAGGTGGCGCTCATATCCGGGATATTCTGGCTTCATTTTCATACAGGGGCAGGAAGTGGAGACACACCGTCCATCTTTACAGTCTTTGCATGTTACACTACTTCACAGTACATCACATCCATTATTAGAAGGCAGTAACTATAAAGACAGTTACTTACAAAGTAAAAATATTGAACAGAATACAATAGTATTGTCTGAATTGCATTAAACTACATTAATGTCCATGTAAATAGTCATAAGGTTATTAAAGACTGGTAAATTAATTTAAATAATTCTAATCTAATTCATTATTTAGGGTTCATTATAGTAACTCTTCCTTGCCAGTGATTTAAAAAAAAGTTTCCAGCCAGCATCAGCTTTTTTCATATTTACTGAACTTTCAACAGCCTGAGAATATTATTGTATGAATATATAAACAAGGAATATACCAACATAACAAACAAAGCTTCTAATTTCAGACAAATAAGGAAATATGGTATTGTTATTCAGACATCAGTTGCTTGAATGTTGGTCAATGCAAACTTGTCACCTTTCTGTGAAATTTGCAGTTTTGAAACCAAATTTCAAGTCCAAATGTTTAGGTGATCTATGTGATTCGTGCAGATCCAATGAGTTTTTGAAATTGAGAGGTGGGGGGGGGGAGTCCGAGTCAGTAAGGACAGAGTAATGTTGCACAAAATAGCACACGTGTGTTACAGCTTTGCACTGCATGTGTGTGAAACGAGCCGCTTGTTTTGAGGTGAGGGTTTGTGTTCTTGGAGCTGGATGCAACTAAATAATATATCACACCCTTTTTGGATAAAAGATATTTCATGTCTAAACAAAAAGAACAAAACTAAAAAGATCTTTATCCCATGTAGGCCTACGTGCATTTATTTATTGAGTCTATATAATAACATTACCCTGGTATCGATCCTGTGCCTGCATAATGTTGCATGTTATTAGTCCGGCTTACAAGCCACTATCTCTGCTGCCCATGTATTTTATTTAAAAATGTTAAGACTTCTATTGACAAAACATTTCTTACTCATAACTAAAATAAAAAATTGACAGGTTGTTTCTTTTTTTTCAGTTTTCTCATTTTGGGTTTTTTTTTAAATTCTGACAACTAAAAAAGGAAAAGCAGCTCTGTTTTGCCAGGTGTTTTCATTTCAAACAAAAGAATGAAATTGCCTGAACGTCCATGTTCCGTACACAGAGCATGTAGCACCCCCAATACAACACCCAATTTTCTCTATTTCCCACCGCCTGAATCTAAGCAGGAGTCCTTATTAATGATTCCTATTTATCCCAGGGCAATTGTAACCCAAAGGTTAAGAACAGCCAGTGGCGAATGTAACCTCATTTTACATTGCATCATTTAACTCTGCTCTCCCTAGCAGAAAAAGTTGGAGCTCAACGTACTTTTGTGTGAGGGTAGACAGCCTTGTCCAAAGTTGGGAATAACACACTGGCTATTAGCTGCTGAGATAACCCTGGGTTAATGGTCCACTTTAACAAGTTTAGCAACGTGCAGTGTGAAAAGCTGAAACTATCATATGTTACGTTAGGCAGGGTAGTTTAAAGGGTCTGTATGTGTTTGTTTCACAGTCAGTAGAACTGGACTTGTATTCAGAACAGCTCATCGGATCATACTGCATCAAGTTTTATTTCTTTTTTAAACTGGAGGCTTTAAAGGAGGAGATGATGGACTGTATAAAATATGGACGTAGTCTTCTTTTTGCAGAGCCATGTACAGGGAAATAAGCTATAGAGACCAAAACGTTTTTTATGTACCAGGCTCTTTATTTCTGCTGTGAAGTTTGGCATTATAACATGAGGGTCTATGGGGATTGACTCGCTTTTGGAGCCAGCCAGGGCTGGGTATTACCTACGACCTCATGATATGATACAGAGGCCACAATATGATACATATCGCGATACATGTTGATTTTGAAAAATGACCTGCACAGAATTTACTACAAAAGATGTTCTTTATTATTTTGTATAACAGCAATTAAATTGCACAACTTAAAAGATGCAAAAAGTAAAGTTATTAATAAATGCAAATAAAATATCCTTTCTTTTTTTTCTTTTTTTTACTTAACTTTAAGTGCACTTACATTGTCTGTAAGAATGTCCACCTGACATATCAGCTAAGGCTAACTGCAGTACGTCTCCAGCAGTGGAGAACACTACACGTGGACCTGGGATGCAGACGGTATTTCTAGCTAAGTTAGAGAGTCAGGGGAGAGCAGCCTGGATCCCCAGTAAGAGCCAATGGCTCTGCCTCTTTGTATTTCTGGATTTCATCCACTGCCAGATCATGCAGTGACAGGTGAGCCCTGTCTTTTGAGAACAGAAAATATATCCCCAAATAAATCTGCTGGACTGCAGGTAGAGTCCTTTCTTCTCTTGCAGGGTGGGGGCAACCTTTTTCAGCCATCCCTTGTTCTGGTGGTGGTATGTAGTTCTGTAACCTCGGCCACACATATTAACATCCATGTGTAGATTATTATGTTATACTGCACAACCTGCTCGCTCAAGTGAAAAGGGTAGCCCTACAATGTCATAACAAATTATAAAAAAAGTAATAATATATTTTGTAATAAAAGAAATTCATAGTATGGTATGCCATAAAAATGTTAGATAGTTATTATGGGTGAAAACACATAGTAAACTACATTTTAATTAACTTTTACCTGAGAAATCAGCGCAGCCTCTACTGCCACGGTGGTGCAGGTGTCCCGTCTCTTTTCTTTTCCCAAGAAGGGCGACGCTTTAATGCATGGATCCAGTGCTGAGGCCATGCACAGAAAGGGTTTGTCACTCACGTATCTCCTCCCAAGATCCTTGGATATGGCGTTTTTAACGCCCCTCGTAACTGTCGAGTCTGTGGCTCGGACATGAGCGCCATGGCACAGCTGCGCATGCAGCGGGGCTATAACAGACAGCGTAGGGGACTTTTCTTCTGACATTACGTGCGTTGAAACTTTGACCGGCTTCAGGGCTTTAGCCACATCTTCAGCGCAGGTTAGGTCCGCTACAGTTAAGATCCACAACTCCTTGGTATTCTTCCGCACCTCAGCGGAGAGCAAAGGTTGCAGGTTGCTGCTGCGCATATTCTGTGGGCCGCATAATGTGGAAGTAAACCCGGAAGACTCTGAGGTTTTTTGGCGTACGCACCGGGGCGAGCAATTCTCATTGAACTGAATAGGCGCCATTTTGGGATCCAGTATCCAGGTCTTATAATACATCCGTGTGGTGGAGCCTATGATGTGAGCACAAGTTTAACTAACTTGGTTGTGGTTGTCCAGTGAGCCCTGTCCCAGAACACCCAAGGTAAACAGTAAAAAGACAGACGGCTGGAAAAACTTGATGGGTTTTCTGGCGTTCCACCGGCTCGCAGCTCACGGGATGCCAGATGGCCAGTCGAGCAACGTAAAAGCAACAGTGTTAGTCACTCATTGACTCGGTTGTTTTTTTCATCCAAGAAACCTCAGTTTCATGTCACGATGCCAGACGAATCATTCAACTCAGTGGACTTGGCGGACTCAAAGGTCTGGACCCAGATTACCACCCTATCACTCTTGTCCTGTTAAGTGGATACTTCTGCTATACAGAAAGTAAACATGTCTATAAAATGAATTTACTGTCATTTAAAGTGCAGTAAAACTTGTTGTCCTGTGTAATTTCATGTGAGTGCCTCTGCTTTTAGTCCAGTCAGCTGTTCATATTTCCAGCGTTAGTGCCATGGCAGAGGAGCATGTCCACAGCCACGTAATGACACCGACATACAGTGTATGAGCAGGCGGAGGTGAGTCCACAGAGATTATTATCACCCTGAAGATAAACCCCCACAGTAAAGCCATAGCTCAAGATTGCTGCTTTTACAGCATCTTTCTGCAAACGTCTGATTCAAGCCTTTACTCCGACAGGCACCGAAGTCAAGGGAGGAAACAATAAAATGTAATAGAGAGCAAAATGTCAACACTTTCATTCTCTATTGGCTTCCCATCTCGTTCGCCACCTCTGCAGAGATTCGGCTGAGTCCGCAAAGGTTGATTAATCCACACATGACGGCCCTCGTGTTTCCAAGCTCCACTGTGGCCCCGCTCCACAATCTCTGCCTCGTTTTTAATAATTAAATTCACTGTTCTTTTTACAAGCCTCCCCATAGATAGAGACTTGACTCCCGCCGCAAAGTCACAGATGAGAGCCCCGGCAGACGGGAGAAGGGTGTTGGAACAAACCTCTTAAGCTTTCAACATGCTGCCCTCACACTCCTCAGTGCTGATCCTGAAAATTCACTCTACAGGATGAAAGAGATGCCCTACTCCAGGACGGATTTAAATTCTCATTTAAATCTTGAATGAGGCACAAGCCGCAGTCATTAAACTGGGCTCTAGCCTAAATTATTTTAATGTGTTTGTTTCTGCCTCTTCGTGTGAAAAGAACACAGTGTTGACCTTACTTTTTTCCTTTTTTTGACAGACATTCGAAACTTGTGCATACAGCTAATTATCAGTATATTTTGAATATGCAAACTTTGTCCTCAGTGTAGCCTTACTTTACACAAAAATGAGCAATAACTAAAAAGAGCAAGAGATACTACTTCAACTACTTTTGGCCAAATGAAGCTTCGTGAAGCATTTTCTTTATTTTCTGAGCCCACTAGATGGCGCTCTCTGTTACACAAAGGGTTGAAAGCACACTGAATTGTAGGCTGATTCACTTCTTCTGATTCGATTTTTGGGTACCGATTCGATATGTATTGCGATTCTATATTACAATTTATTGCAATTTTTGTTTACTTATTTTAACACTGGACCATGGGAAAAATAATTCTTACACTTCTAGAGACTCTTATTTTGGAAAATCTCTAAACTGATACAGTAAAAATGAATGATTTTGTGACTGTATGTAGTCAGATATGTCCTGTAATGGGAGTTCCTGTATAACAACAGTTCAGTCACACACCAAGTGTCTTTATAAGATATATATTTAATAAAGCATTCTGCACACAGGCAATCTTGCGAGAGTCTGACCCAGAGCAAGGTCACACAGTGAGGCTTATACATTTCATGGGGGGGAGACACTCTGCCCGACCTTGATGGCTCCCACACAGTAAAAGAGAAACATATTATAATTAACGTGAGAAAGCACAGAGTGTACCGACTTTCTGACAGAGTACATAAAGCATAGGACATACATTTAGCACAGCTAATAATTAATAAAGTATAACAAATATAAATGTTGTCTCTACAAGCATCAAACACTTTATTTCCTGCATTCTGGCAAATGTCTATGCACCAATTAATGGTGGAAATGTCTTTATGTATGTTAAGAAAAACACTGGCATGATACTGATAGCGTGCACCTGGAGTTTTGGTTATTGTATAGAACACGGTGCTGAATACATGAGATCAATACAGGGCACCTGGTAAATTTCCATTACAGTCTTCAACTCAAATGTATCAGCCATTGCCATGAATTATTTACTTAATATTTCCCAGCAAACCGTAAACTGAAAGAATAAACACATTTCCCTCACAATTTAATGGTATTTTCTCTTTAATTTATAAGGGACACAGGTAACATGTTTTATACTTGTGAATATATTCTAATGAATCTTCATTCCATATACCTTTGTAACACTTTATTTTGAAAACTGTACGTAGTAACTTCACTAGAAGTCCGTCTGTAGTCACGTCCGTTCTCTTTACACATCCATGGTCACCTCTGTTCTCTTTGTACATCCATGGTCACCTCCATTCTCTTTACACATCCATGGTCACCTCCGTTCTCTTTGTACATCCATGGTCACCTCCATTCTCTTTACACATCCATGGTCACCTCCGTTCTCTTTACACATCCATGGTCACCTCCGTTCTCTTTGTACATCCATGGTCACCTCTGTTCTCTTTACACATCCATGGTCACCTCCGTTCTCTCTATATATCCATGGTCACCTCTGTTCTCTTTACACATCCATGGTCACCTCCGTTCTCTCTATACATCCATGGTCACCTCCGTTCTCTTTACACATCCATGGTCACCTCCGTTCTCTTTACACATCCATGGTCACCTCCATTCTCTTTACACATCCATGGTCAGCTCGTTCGCAGCCATTTGAATGCAAATGTCAGTATTTATCGGCTATATGGGTGCACTACAGTTGTAGCGTTGGCTGATTTGACCACGGAGACGAGAGTGCCAGCTGGCTTTACTGCAGTCGAGCAAGATGTGCACTCACGTTGGTCCCGTTACCACAATTCAATACTGTGACAGAGTTTGTATCTTTAGCCTGTTTGTCTCGCTCTGCTTTTTTCTGACAATGTGTGAAACCCAAAGTGTTTCCATACTTTACTGTATGTGTTGTACCATGCTTTAGATTAAAATGCGAGTCGTATCTCCATGGACCTTGGACCGCTATTTCCTGCATTCTAGCTTTGCTGTGTTTTTTTGGAAAGGATAGGACATCATGTTACTCAAAGATTATCACAATAAAAGTGGTAACTTTGTCCTACCTCTGCATTGAATTCTGGTGTTAAAAAAAATCTATTTTAAAAATTGTCCCAAAAAATCGTGATACTGAGGTGAATTGATTTTTTTCCCACCCCTACTGAATTGCCATTCCTTGAGCCTTTTTCTTTAAACCAAGACCGCCATCTAGTGGGGTCAACAAATACAACTAATGCTTCATGAAGCTTCATTTGGACATTCCAAATTAATTAATTTAATACGACTCTCCCATTGGGAGTGTAGTCAAGAAATAAAGATCCCTGAATATAGTTTTGTATGGCATTACAATTTCACAGGGCTACAAATACATTACATGTATGTGTATCTGTGTGTGCCTAAATCCATGTGTGTATTTGTGAGGATGTGTGTTTGCGCCTATTCAGTCTCATCTCTTTTTAAAAAGCATATCTTGTTGGTTTTAACGAGTCATCTGTCATGTCCTCGAGCCTTTTGGGAAAACACAGACTGCTTTATTCTCCACGCAGCCACAATAGTATTGTTCTTGTTTGAAAAGAATGTAAGTTCAGGCATGTCTCCCGTCAAGCCTTGATCTCTCTCTACAGGAGCTTTCTCATTTCCTCTGAGGTGGAAAACTGCCCCGTGTAGTGCAGCGATACAAGGTTAAAAAAACAAGCAAGGTCAGCTTGATTACAGTCTCTGGAGTGAAGCAACATACCGTATTTGAAACACGCATTGCGCTGTTAATTCTTACTTTCAATCGTTTAATGTTTCATTACAAAAACAAGCTCTCTACAGTCCTCTGAAGATTTGTCAGGATGCTTTCTGGGAACATTGAGTTCTTTTTAAAAGTCAAACCAAAGTATTGAACTAGTGCGTCTCCAGAGCTTTTACATTCATCCCGTTAAAAGATGGCATGGACATGGTGCCCTTTCAGAAAAACAAGAGCCTATTCACTAATGGAGCCTTAACTGGATTATATTCTCCTTCATCACTACAATGCAGGTCAGTCTCCGCCATCACAGGGAAAAGGGGACTAAGTTTGTTGACATAGTTCCAGTTAGTGGCCCTGCTGCTGCTGGATTTCGACTGATATATGAGACTGATTTAGCCTTTTACTTTAGAAATGATCTGGTCTGGTCATGCAGCAGATATAATGGATGTGATGTAATGATATAATGGCTATTGCATTGAACAAGCCCATCTCCAGTGTGTAGCGTTGAGTGTGGGTTTATTATAGGAAACACAACAATGATTGTGTGATGGTACGAAACTTTTTGGTGGAATGCTCGGAATGTGAATATTCGTGTCGGTCTTGGTGTGAAAGGTTTGAATGCGAAAAATCATCATTTTCATTTGGTTTTTTTTATTCGTCCTTGGTGTGAAAAGGCTTTAACTCAGTTTATTGGGATGTAGCAGAATTATGTAGCTTAACTATGACATTGGAGACTGTCATCCACCGAAAAAAAACAACACCATAGGCCATTTGTACAAGCAGCAATTATGACCCATATTTACATTTTTTGTTAGGTGGCGCCATCTAGTGGTTGTAGTCATTATGATGGG
>JAOVVB010207720.1:0-10769 GCA_028570985.1 Heterobranchus longifilis
TTTGTAGAAGGTTCCGTTTTTCAGAGACCCATGAGCTGGTGGATGCTGCCTCTTCTGGTTTGAAAGCTGGCTGGCTGCTTTACTCTCTTTATAGGTCACACAACCTTTTTGTTTAATGTAGACATAGGCTATATGATATTCAGATGCTAATTTCTTATTTTCAATGTATATTTGATTCTGTTTTTGTTTTGTTTTTACCTCCTCTCCAAACCCCCATTCTTCACCTATTTACGCATTGATGTTTCCCAGAAAGCCTTCCTCCTCCTGCCTGGCGTGGGATGCTGGAGAGTGTGAGAGCAGGAGTAAAGATTTGATGCCAACAGTATAAAGGAGGTGTGGCATATAATCAATCATGGGGGATTCAATATTCAACTGCTGTTATGTCCCACCCCATCCCCCAGGAGAGGGGGAACGGCCCGGGTCCAGACGCGCAGAGATCATCATGGCCTCCAATTCAGCGAGCATCTCCTCCGACAAGCGCTTCCTCATCTTCTTCGACTTCGATGAGACCATCGTGGATGAAACCAGTGACGACCTGGTGGTGCAGGCCGCCCCAGGTCAGCACCTCCCAGGCTGGCTGAAGGACACCTACCAGCCCGGCCGCTACAACGAGTACATGCAGCGCGTGCTGGCCTACCTGGCGGAGCAGGGTGTCACGGAGAGCGACATCCGCAGCATCATGGAGAAGATACCGGCCACTCCGGGTATGAGCACCCTCTTCCAGTTCCTGCGCACGCGGCCCCCGCAGGACTTTGAGGTGGTGCTGTTGTCCGACTCCAACACCTTCTTCATCGAGTCGTGGCTCCGGCGCGCGGGCGCGCGCCAGCTCTTCCACCGGATCTTCAGCAACCCGGCCACCTTCAACAAGGACGGCCGGCTCGTGCTGCGGCCCTTCCACTCCCACGACTGCGCGCGCTGCCCCATCAACATGTGCAAGCAGACGATCGTCAGGGACTATGTGGCACGCAGGACGCAGGAGCGGGGCCGCGCGTACCAGAGGATCTTCTACGTCGGGGACGGGGCCAACGACTTCTGCCCGGCGCTGTCCTTCGGGCACCGGGACGTAGTTTTCCCACGGCGGGATTTCCCCATGCACCGGCTGATCACGGAGACCCACGAAGCCATGCCCGGGGAGTTCAAGGCGGTGACGGTGCCGTGGGTCAGCGGGGAGGAGGTGGTGCAGAGGCTGAGGAAGCTGGTGGTGGAGTAGAGGGGCCACACACACACACAGACACATCATTAAGGGACCAGTTGACACTTTTAGTCATATTCTCAGGTGAAATTGTCCCAGAAACTAATGTTCAAATCAAGGCAATAATTCTGTCAGTAAAACTAAATAGTGTCTATCTGGCGTCCTGCCTGCACGTGCCTCAGTCCAACCTCTCACGTTTTGGTCACTCAGAGAACAGAGGTTGTTTGTCACCAGCAGGTTAATGATTATGGAGACTTGCCACTGCTGCCACAGAGAGCGGATCAATGACAATTAATTATTTAGAAGTAAGGGTATATAACTTTAAGGTTTGGGGGTGTTTGCATAATAAATAACCTTCAATGGGCCGTGGTGCTTTTAAGTGTTCAGTATGGAAATCCGTTTGATTCCTCTATAGCAATTTTTAAAAATGTTATGGATGCTTATGTCCACTGAGTGAGGGGTTTGCTCTTTAATAAGAAGTGTGTTTACTTATCTGCACTTTTTTTTGAATATGAAATATAAAATTATAGCCTCAATAAATGAAATGTATAACACTGCTACCTGATGGGCATTTTAACAGATTTACAAAATGACCAAACAATATTTTTTGTCAACATGCTTCTCAGATGTCCAATTTAGAAATGTATGACAATGCTGTATGGTGTTTGTTTATTTGTTTATTTGTTTGTTTGTTTGTTTAACTTGTTTATCAGTCTGTTGTGTCTTTACTGTATAGCCTGTGCCAGGCTTACTGAAAATTAAAAAAAAAAAAGATATATATATTAACACCAGCAGGAATAAAGCCATCAACTGAAACCAGGCCTGTGTCTGAATTTATCATCAAGACTCATCAACATCCAATAATTGGAATAATTCATACACTGCCCTGATTACATAGAATACATGTATGTGTAAAGGTCACATTTTATATTTGAACATCAGCAGGGCCTACTTGTTTTAAACATGATTCTTCACTTCTCTGAATTTTAGGCAAATTTAGTTTTAGGCACACAATCATACACAGCACAACTAGCCTATATGCCGATATTAACCCTACAAGTTAACAGGTTTAAAGTCCCACTAAAGAGAACAAACATTTGAAATCAAAACAACCATAAGTAATGCTAAAAGTCATGTTTTCCCCATATTGAGGTTCTATAGTTGTCTGAGGGTCAAATTGGTCTTTTTAGTAGGCCTATTTACAATAAACATTTGGGAAAATTAAGTACACAACTCAATAAAATATATAACATAGGTCTAGTCATTTTTTGACATTTTAATGTAGAAATGTTACTATTATATCTTTAAGTTTCTGCTTCAGAATATTGCAATAGGCTACTTATTTTAAAAGTATAGTTTCTTTAGTTTTTCAGTATTTATAAATAATTTATTTTGCATAAATTAATATAACTTAAATTAATATTAGAACGTTTCTTATTTGTTTGTTTATTTATATGTTCTGGATTGAGCTCATTCAGTTGAATTACCTTAAATGTAATTTATAAATGTCCATTATAAATCCATTATACAGCACTAATCCGAGTAGACCGTTTAATATAATTAGTAATAAACGATCTTGTTCCTTAAACACACAGAGGACATTATTTGCAGGTATATTTATTTTATGACCAACTGGAATTGATGGATGAATGAATGAATGTTCACTGCCCTCCAGTGGTCACAGTGCGTAACTACAGCTCTGTCTATTTTAAACGTTTTATTGTGAAAGGTTTCACCGGAAAATGTAGTGTATGTTATTGTGTCTGCCTTAACGCCTGGCCGAGTCGATGCATTTCTATCATGCATGCTCATAGACAGTAAAACAATTTTTTTTTTTAGTCATGCCCCAAGATTCAAAGATTTTAATTAGCCACACAGTGAAATTGTGCACACAAAAAAGATAGATAGCAGAGCAACCAGTCATGTCGACATGAACAAAATAAAATATAAATATAAATATTAAATAGACGGAGTTGTAGTTCCGCACTGTGACCACAGGAGGGCATTGCAACATCTACATGAATGAATCGATGCATTTCTATCATGCTCATAGACAGTAAAAATAATTATTTTTATAGTCATGCAAGATTCAAAGATTTTAATTTGTCACAGTGAAATGGTGCAAAAAAAAGAAAGGGAAAAAAGATAGATAGCAGAGCAACTAGTCATGTCGACATGAACAAAAAGAAATAAAACTTATATCATGGACGGAGTTGTAGTTCCGCGCTGTGACCACAGGAGGGCACTGTAACCATCTACACGAACGTCAAGGCAGACATGATAGAATGCTAACATTTCCGGTGATAAAATTCCAAATTAAAATTGACAAAACTGCTAAATTGCGCTGCGACTACGGGGATTAAGAATGTTTGGTTCTAAACAGATGTATCGTAATTTTGGGGCATTAAATCGAGAATAATAAAGCGAGAATAATTGTGCTTCTAAAGTAGTTTGCTCCTAGAGTAACATCTCTACCGATGGGGGCGATCGTGGACGTTGACACATGAACGCGTTCACGACACTCAGTTCAGTAGAAGAAGAAAATCGGAAGTAGCATCTCGCACGCATGGCGCTATTTGTGAAATTATTTATCTTCTGAATATAATATCCAACTTTTATCTCGTTTTGACAGTACTACTTGCTGACCGCGTTGTAGCAGAATAGAGGTAAGTCTGTTTTGCAGCAACTTACAGAGATACAGCGATATAGTTAGCTAAATCGCTATACAACAACGTAACTGAAACGTCGCCTCCAAGCCATTCATTTCTTTACTTGTTAGCTGGCTAGCACGCTAGTTTTTCGGCTCGCTAATAACATTATTAACACAAGAATCAGAGCTGTTTATAGTTATCGAGAACTTCTCACTGGAGCAAAATTTTAGTCTGGGTTTTTGCTGACGGAAAGCATCTGTAAGTTTGATGTATAGCTAACTAAACTGTGGTGATACATGTTATGCTACAGCTAACGTTACATGCAAAGTTAGCATTGGCTTTACAGTTAGCATAGCTAGTGGTAAGTTAACACAGCTGAAAGACAAGCGCAGCCTGATTGACATTGCAAGGACATGTTTCATTATTAAGGAGACGTGATCATGACGTTATTGATGTGCATTGATTCACACTGCAACACTTAGTGTTTAGTTAATTAAAAACCGCTGTTAGCAAATTATCAAACAATTGTAGCATATCCTTTATCCACATTAGAGAAAGATAGTGTGGCTATTTAATCTCCATTTATGTTTCAGCTAAAATGTTGTAGCACTGGTTTTTTGGCACGGGGTCTCATTCATACCGTGTATTGGTTTAACCTATAAACGATATCATATGCCCATTTAACACAATCAGTTACATTTAACGTTATTAACTCACAAAAAAGCAACTAAAATATGATTTCACAATTTTATCACCAAGCTCATTCAGATATTTAAATGAAAAACTTTATTTTTTTAAATAAAAATAATAAAAAATACTTTAAAATACTGTCATCACTATAAATTGCCACATTCCTCATGTTTAAGTGCAAATGTTTTTGTCAGTTAACTTAAAGAGCACTTGATGGCCTTTAAATTATTGCCATTGGAAATTAAAAATTAAGGCGTATCTTTAAGATGATATGTATCAATTTTTTCCACTTTGCATAGATGATATTGGATCGTTGATCATTGAAATCAATGTATGGTTACACCCCTAATTAACACATGACCCCTCTTTCAGTTCTCTACAAGATGGAGGCTGATCTGTACGACGAGTTTGGAAACTACATTGGTCCTGAGCTGGACTCTGACGACGATGAAGATGATCTGGATGCAGAGGACAGAGATGTTGACGAGGTACTTTTCAAAATCAGTGTTGTTACTAGGCAGTACTTTAGTTTGTTTGTACAGTATGTGCTTACACGTCACATATCACTCTCTCCTTGTGCAGGGGGATGACGATGATGATGACGAGCCTGCTGATGCTGATGAGGATGTCCCGGGTATGGAGGTGGTCCTGCACGAGGACAAGAAGTACTATCCTACAGCAGAGGAGGTTTATGGGCCGGAAGTGGAAACTATTGTCCAAGAAGAAGACACGCAACCTCTCACAGGTTAGATACAAAGAACAGTGTATCTTGTTTTTGCAGATTTAATAAAGTGCATCGTAAGGCTGAACGATTTTGAAAAAATATCTAATTTTAACTGAATATGATTCACGATATTAGAGGGAATGATCATTTTTACATCATTATTCTCAATTTCATCGAAAAAAAACGACTAAAATGATTATGGTGTGATTTTTACGAGGACATGTACCAAACAAAGACATTTTTTTAAGTTTGTAGAATATGATGTAGGCCAGGACATCTCTGCAGCACCACAGTATTTAATTTAAAATTGTATTTATTTTGACACTCATTTTGCTTTTAACAAATATTGCGCCTCCTGCGATTTGAAAATGCCTGCCCTGCATGGACACTGTGAAAATTCAATTATGTAACTTTATTCAATGCATTTTCGGTTTGGAAACAGGAGGGAGGCGGCAATTGTAACTCATATGCAAGGTCAAAACACTATCATCTTCTACGTAATCTGCAGAGAATTCTGAAAATTTGGGTCTGGAAAAGTCTGGAATTTTGAAATGGAAAATGGTGTGTGTGATGTATGTTAATAAGTCATATGCTGTTAAACACTCTCTTCTCTGCAGAGCCCATCATCAAGCCTGTGAAGAACAAGCAGTTCACACTGATGGAGCAGGAGTTACCGGCCACTGTTTATGATATGGAGTAAGTCGTCTTCATTAATATGTACACGATGTCCTTTTTTTGCCAAATAGGTCTGAACATCCAGATCCGAACTGGTACAACAGCACTCTACTGGATCTTGTGTATTTCACAGTCAGAGGCTCTGTTAGACTTTGTCGTTGTCCATCTTTTTGACGGACAGAGTTGTAAAAATTCTGTCGTAATCTACAGGGTTCATACAGAGTCTTGAAAGTTTTGGAAATGCTTAAATTTAACATTATGTTTTCAAGGTTTGGAATATGCTTGAATTTGAATATACTGCATGAAAAATGCTTGATTTTCAATATATTCGTCCTCACAACCACTCATGCAAGCCCTTTTAATATTTTAAATTAAACTGTCCCATCGTCCTGTTTGTTTGTTGTCTGCTGACGTCTCGCACCAGAAGTTAATATGTTAATAACAGCTGGTAAAATAAACAAAGTGTCAGTATACATTGATTGTTGTGGGTATGAAGGAGTTTTATAAACTATATTTTGTAATTGCATTTATAGTAACAATTTAGAGAGTCTGCAAGTTGTTGGTTAAGGTGCCTTGAAACTAAGTGTTTGAAAAGTGCTTGAATTTTACTGTAAAAGATGTACAAACTCTGAATCTACTGTTTCCCATCATTTAGATTTTTAATGCTAATAAGATGCATTTAATAGAATTTAATTTTCATTCATTCATTTTATTTTTGTTCAATAATGTACAGCAGAAGTTTATAGATTATTCATTTATAAGGGCATGGAGAGAAAAGATGAACAGAGACACTGTTTTTCATGTCAACAACACACAAAGCAAATTAATGTTTTTTTTATTTTTATTTTTTGCAGTGACAGCGGGGGGCATTAAAAACATGGCGGCTGTTGTGCCATCACAATTATTGGGCTTTTTAAAGAAACTTAAGACACTCCGCTGGCGTGACATTTTGTAATTGTTTCTAGCGATATAGCCTACCAATCGACGGCTAAAGCCAGCTAGACAACAAGGTCACGTGAGGTCAAAGACAAGACAATAGCTGATTAATATACACACGCCAACAACTGGACAGGGTGTGGATTATTTAAAGTTCTGGTAGATCACCCATAATGTTCTGATTTGTCAAAATGACGGACGACCTTCAGCTTTTTCCGTTGTTAAAAAATTCAGTCAATAAGGGAAAATATGAACTGTTCCCAGCACGTGTGTGTGTTGTGTGTTTTCAAGCGGTGATGTCCCTCCTCTCTCTCTCTCGGCAGATTCCTTGCAGATCTGATGGACGGTCCTGAGCTGGTCCGTAACGTCACCCTGTGTGGTCACCTTCACCACGGCAAGGTCAGACTCTGCTTCTGGCTCCGTTTCTCTTTTTGCTGCTTCTGTGGCTTTTTGCCAAAGAGCACATGTGTTCCCAAGATGAAAAAATTAGGAGGATAGGAATGTTTTGGAGCATATGCTAATAACATGGCTGCACTTTTCCACTCATCTGTGCCTCACGGGGATCTAATGAATGTTTCTTCTGCTCAGACGTGTTTTGTGGACTGCCTGATTGAACAGACGCACCCAGAAATCAGGAAGAGAGATGATGTGGATGTGAGTGTCGACTGTAATAATAAACATTTGCAGTTTATTACACCTAAACTCTGTATATGAAAGCAGAAACTAACATGACTTTTGACCTTTTCAGCTCCGATACACAGACATCCTCTTTACAGAACAGGAGGTGAGTGGGGTTTTTGTTGTTTTTTTTTTAACTGAGATATCTATAATTCCCTCTGTAAAATCCTTTGACTTTAATATATCAATAAAATTAAACGAGAATTTTGAACCTACCTAACCTTTATCCAACGTTCAGATTTCTGTTCTGGAAATGTATGCAAATTAGCACATATTTAATAAGAAAATACCTAATTTGCATATTTAAACATTTATTTACCCTTTTCTGACATTTTATAGACCAAACAACTAATCGATTAATCAAGAAAATAATCTACAGATTAATCGACAATCACACTAATCGTTAGTTGCAGCACTACTTGGAATACAAAAAAACAATTGTCTTAATGAAAGTAATCAACTGTGGAAGTTTCATGGTGATGCCTGTTAGCAGGGCTGCACAATAACGGTGTTGAATAACGTGATAACGATATTCCTTGTGATAAATAAACAGATAATAAAGTACTCAGTTCTGCCTTTCTGCTGTTTCAGTATTCTGCTAAAATACAACAAACTGCTTGTTGAATAAAAAAAAAAAGAATGAAAATTATTTCCAACATTCTTTTATTGAACTGAACACAAAAGGCACCATAAAAAAAGAATATTTACAATTTAAAGAGCAGTTTTCTGCTGATACTTTCTTTTAACTAACTCAAAAAATCCCTGAGTGTTTTTTTGATGTGTTTATTGTGCAAGTTGATATCACAATGACAGTAAAATAAAAATATATATTGTGCAGCCCTACCTGTTAAAATGTTTACACTATTCACCTGTAGTGTCTCCTTATAATAAATAAATAAATAATCTTTAATGATAGAATTGTGTTTTCTTTGCTGCAAAGGTGATTTCCATCTTGTGCTTTTTCCAAAGAGAGGAGTTGGTATCAAGAGCACCCCGGTCACGATGGTCCTGCCAGACTCCAGAGGAAAGTCCTACCTTTTCAACATCATGGATACACCAGGTATACACCGGATGCTTTGTTTCCTGAATATGTTTTGGTGAATCAGCAGAAAGTGATGTAAAATCCTGTGTCTCCCTCGAAGGTCACGTGAACTTCTCCGACGAGGTCACGTCCAGCATCCGGATCTCAGACGGTGTCGTCCTCTTTATCGACGCAGCAGAAGGAGTGAGTTTTTTTTTAAATCTTCTCCCAGTCCTGCAGACTCTCTGCACATGTCATGTCCATGTTCTTCAACTAGAGTTGGATGATTAGTCCAATTTTATTTTCAATTACGATTGTGACTTCCAGCGATTATTAAAACAAGATAATCGAGACAAAAACTATTATTGTGCCGCATTCTGTTTCACAATGATGCTCTGGTTTTTTCTTGTGGTATAAATCCAGCGCACCTCCTTTCCTTTACAACGGTGCTCTTTCACCTGTTTCACCCTTTTCCGTTTCGTTACATAAGTCCTCACCGCAGCGGCCACAGGTTTGATTCCTGCGTGTCGTCCTCTCACCCCCCCGTCTACCTTCAGCTGTACTATCAATAAAGGCAAAAAGTAGGGCTGCACAATATGTTGTTTTTTTATCGTCATCGCAATATCAACTTTTGCAATAAAGAGTTAGTTGAAAGAGAGTTTAAATAAACTTTAAAATGTAACTTTTTTTTAATGGTACCTTTTGTGTTCAGTTCAATGTTCAGTTTGTTCAATAAAATGTCAGAAATAACTTCCTCTCAGTTTTTTAAAATTCAACAAGCAATTTGTTGCATCAGAATACTGAAAGCAGCAGAAAGGCAGAACTGATATGACTGTTTATTTATTGCAATTAATATCGTTGTCGCAATATTCAACATTAGCGCATATTTTCCTCATATCGTGCAGCTCTAGCAAAAAGCCCAAAAAATCATTAAAAATGATTGAGCAGCCCTGTCTTCATCCTTCCATGTAACGTAGACGTTTGTGTGTCTCTGCCCAGGTGATGCTGAACACTGAGCGCCTGATCAAACATGCGGTTCAGGAGCGTATGGCCATCACCATCTGCATCAACAAGGTGGACCGGCTCATTGGAGAGCTCAAACTGCCTCCAACAGACGCTTATTATAAACTTCGACACATTGTGGATGAGGTCAATGGTTTGCTCAGGTAATCCTTGAAAGTCTGAATGGCTTCCTGTGGTTGTAGTGCTACATATCGGTGGGAAAAAGCAACGCTTCATGGTTTGTCATTGCTCTTCCTTCTCAGCACGTACTCCACAGATGAGAACTTGGTGGTGTCTCCTCTCCTCGGAAACGTGTGTTTCGCCAGCTCTCAGTACAGCATCTGTTTCACTCTGGGGTCCTTCGCAAAGATCTACTCCGACACCTACGGTAAAAGACTCTGCAGCACATGCACTCACAAACCGGCACATCCTTTTCTCATCTCACGCCTAAAGAAGTTAGTGAGGTATCAGTCTCTGAACCCATCGGCTCTCGGTCTGACGATGATTTAACGCCAGTGGATATCCGGTCCAGGACTTTCTCTTCCGAGCGCCGGTCATTGTTTACGGTCCGATTAGCAACTTGAGACACGAGAATGGAGTTGGAGTTGAGAGACGACGTCTCTATAAACAGATATCAGCATATGAATGCACATAAATAACAACAAAAAGGTAATAAAAAAGCTAAATCGTGCGATAGCCGATGTGTTCCGAGATGTACCAAACCGAACGCCCTGTACTGAAACAGCTCAGCACGAATACATGTACCGTTACACCCCTAGTTTATAGAGATTAATGAGGTATTAACTGTCTCCTCTCTTTGTGTTTGCAGGTGACATCAACTATAATGAGTTTGCCAAGAGGCTTTGGGGAGACATTTATTTCAACCCCAAAACGTGAGTAACTCATTTGGATTTTATCCCTCTGAACCACAAGCAGTTTCTGGGCGTTTTTTTTCCTCCTGTCACATTTTTACTCTGTGGCCTCGTTTTTCATTATTCCTGCACCTCTGTGGAAACAGCACAGATGACTGGAAGCAGGGAGAACTCATATATTTTGTGCAGTATAACAGTTATAATGCCATACATCATAAAAAAAGAAAAAATACAAGTTGAAATTCTTTGACAAGTTTTATCAATGATGGGGGGGAAAAGGGGCTCCACATGTTATACTTATTGAACTATTTACATTTTTACAGCCTCT
>JAOVVB010207740.1:0-24617 GCA_028570985.1 Heterobranchus longifilis
ATAAAAATTACTCAATGATTATCACAATTGTTATGTATTTGAACAAAGGTGCTACTTTGTGGATTGCATGTATACAGAATCCAGAAATGGTTTTTGTCCTGTAAAGCATGGGCACTTCAAATGGACACATTTTTTAATTGAGTTTGGTGTGAGAGAACAGAGCATATTGTTTATTGTTTATTTAATGGATCCCCATTGGCTGATGCCTTGGTGACCGCTAATCTTCCTGGAGTCCATAAAAGGACATAAGATATCATTCATACATTCATACAATACCTAACATGAAATGTACAGTTACATTTCTACATTCATACAATACATGAAACATACAATTAAAATTCTACATTCAGATATTAATGTGTATAGTATCAATACAAACAATATACATTATATTTAATCATTTAATTCAGAACTTCTTAAAAGGAAGGATCAAAAGACTGCAAATGCAGTAAAAGAAAGAATAAAATCCAAAACACCAGTCATCTGGTCCTAGCAGTCCTAGGTGCGCCTCTCTCCTGCTCAGCCTTTTGGTTTGTGTTGAATGTCCCAGACCCAGATCTGTTTCTCAAGTCGGCTCGCCTTCAACGTCTCCCTTCCTCAGCTTCGGACCTGGCTAGCCATGACATCGCGTCCCTGCGCGAGACTACCAGAGACCCCTTTACAGAAGACTGTGCCTGTCAACGAGATGGACTCACAGTCATCATCACAGCTTGTCTCACCTTCGCCACAGGAGTCACTGTAGCTCTCATCATGCAGATCTACTTTGGAGACCCACAGGTAGGAGTATAGAGTATGTGTACTTTTGTAACCATGTCGCAATAGTGTTGCTTTTCTCAAATAACTCCAGGTGATTTTGGGATTATGAGTAATTCTCCATGCTCCTCTCAGTTTCCTCTAGGGCTGTGCTCAGAAAATCGATACGATAATATATCGTGACATACTCCTTGCTGATGTACGTATCGATACAGCAGCTGTAAATATTTGCATTTAATAATAACTCTGGGATTAGAAACTGAATGTTTTATTATGTGGGCCTGTGATTTAAGTTGTGCGATCACTGTTATACAGAATAATAAAGAACAGCTGTTGTAGTAAATTCTGTGTAGGACATGGTCATTATTCAAAATCAGTGTGTACTGCCATACGTATCGTATCATGACCTCTGTATCGCGATTCGTATGGTGAAATTCTAGGAAGTACCCAGCCCTCCCACACAAGCCGGAGTCCATTCAAAGACATATTGACAATCTCTACCTTCCCACTTTGTTCTCCTGTTTCTTGCAAGATCTTTAACCAAGGGGCAGTGGTGACAGATGTGGCCCAGTGTACATCTCTTGGCTTTGACGTTCTGGGGAAACAGGGGTCCAGTGTTGACGCTGCCATCACTGCTGCCCTCTGTTTGGGAATTGTGAACCCTCACACTTCTGGTATTGGAGGGTGAGTGATAGAAACAGATTAATCTCTTCCGAACAGGAGGTTTTTAGACTTGGTTGAATACAAAGCCTTTGAATACTTTGTGCTCTGTTGATGTGTAGTGGTGGAGTTATGTTGGTGCATGACATCCGTAACAACGAGACGAGGGTCATTGACTTCAGAGAGACGGCACCATCTGCTATCCAAGAGGAAATGCTGCAGACGAACCTTGATCTGAATGTAAGGCATTTTTTTTCTGGTGTATCCTTTTTCTAACAGTGAGATGTTAAGACAGTCTTACTGTTATTGTTTAGTACTGGGGTTAATGTGTGCCCCCGGGTCTTGCATTTCAGCCCGGCCTGCTGGTGGGAGTACCAGGCATGCTCAGTGGGATGCATCAGGCACACCAGCTCTATGGCAGGTACGGCACTACTATTTTTATTCGTTCAGTCTTTCTCCTTGTCCTTACCATGCCATATAGTCATAGTCATCATGCTGGTTTCTGGTTTTTCTCCATTCCTTTGATATTGTTTGTTTCCCTTTGTGACACACCTGTGTTTCAAATTCCATTTGTAAATAGAACCTAATCTATTATTATTTTCCTCCATTTTGACTAATTATTTTAAAAGGACATCTCACCCCAAAATCAAAAATGCATATTTTTCCTCTTACCTGCAGTGTTTTTTAATAAATCTAGATTGACATCTCTACGGCCGATATCTCCAACACTCGGCAACTCACACCAAAACAATCTAGATTCATACATGGCACTACAGGTAAGAAGAAAAATATGTATTTTTGATTTTGGGGTGAGCTGTCCATTTAAGACAAGAATAGCAAACGCTTATATTTGCGTCAGCTCTGAGAGCTAAAGGAGAGAGATCGCATAGTGAAAGAATCACCAGCTGTGCTGAAAGAAAAGACTTTTTAGCCACAGTGTTGGGCTGCAATTACTCTGATGCTGCTGTGTAATTATCACAATCCTGATGCTCAGCTGATGTTACAGAGCTAACTAACTTGCTCTATCAAATGTTGTGCTGAAAATATTGTGGATTATTATTTTTGGCGCAAAAATCACTTCAGAGTGTATATATATGAGTTTTAAACTTTACTAAACTAATCTTTCATGACTGTTGAATTCCCCAGGATGCCGTGGAAGGATGTGGTTACCATGGCAGCAGAAGTGGCCAGAAATGGATTCAATGTTACTCATGACCTCGGTAAGTATAGTGTAATGTACAAATCTCTGGGTGAAGTCACTGTCACTAATGGCACTGCAATTAAAAGACAGCAGCATTATGGCCCAGCCTCAGTGTCGTTTTCGAACAACACGAGGTGAAGTCATATAAACATTGCGTGTGATCTCATCTACCTTTCCTCTCTCTCTTCTCTCTCTCCCTAGCTGAAGCTCTGGCTAAAGTTAAGGACCAAAACATGTCGGATGCATTTCGGGATTTGTTCCTCCCCAACGGCCAGGCTCCCCTCTCTGGGCTGTTCACCAGACGCCTTGATTTAGCAGCCATCTTGGATACTGTCGCAGTTAAGGGGATGTCGGAGTTCTACAGTGGAAACCTGACGCAGGAAATAGCAGCAGCAGTAAGGAAGAATGCCCCCCCCCAAAAAAAAAAATCCAAATATGCTTATATAAGTGATTATGAATTCTGCATAGACCCATGGGGAGTCACTTTTAGTCCCTGTTTTACTTTCACCTCTGCTTTTTATGTTTTTGGCTTGGGTGAGGTTGTGTCTGGGCCAAAAAGTTGCACTTGAACACACCGCAAAGACTACAGCCAACAAGCACGTACGGTCTGCGCTTGCGTGAGAGGAAATAACTCTCTCCGTCTGTATTCGTCATTCAAAAAGGGAAACCAGAAGACCTAGGCCTACGGATATACAAACCGTTGTTATGATACATACATGAAACAAAGCAGAGTTTGCCGACCACTGATCAGTTGGTCTTCAGTTGCTTCATTCCAGATGAATGATGCAAAAATATTTGCATAAAAGAGAAGAGCCTCCTGTGTGTGCCATTTGCTTGCTTTCCTCATTTCCGTTTCTCTTCTCGTGCACTGATTCACTTAAGCTGACTGACTGTCCGCCACCAATTCGACATGCTCAACTGGCCGAAAAGCCAGCGACAAGGGTCTGACTAGTGCCAACGATGCGGGACACACCGCAACACCAACACACACACACACACACAAATAAATCAGTATCTAACTACAAGCACCAGACAATCAAACTAACTCACATTGTCGTTTATTTTCACTGGCTGTTATTTGACTATGAATACATTGAGTAGGTAAACTACTAGAATATAACCAAGTATCCACTGTGGGTCAGATAACCGAAATGTTTTTGACAATAAAATTTCACTGTTGCTGACGACAGTGCGCAGGACAAATATTACTCATCAATGTAAACTTTTAACTCACTGCATTTTCAATAGGTGCAAGCAAGAGGAGGAGTGCTCACAGAGGATGACTTTGGAAACTACAGCACAGTCTTACAGCAGCCAGCAGAGATCATGTATCAAGGTAAATATTTGTTGTCCTATTTACATTAGAGCTGTTTGAGGGAGAAAACATACATTTAAAAAACGGACTTAACCTGTCTGAGGTAAATAGTTCAATGCAATGTTTTCAAATTAGCCTTTTTTCATTTCTCTGAAAAGTAACGATTTTGGAAATACAAGGTTTTCACCCGACAGCAGCAATATAAAAAATTAGGCAATAGGAATCCCGGTCTTTGAGTAATAAGCAAAGTTTGAGAGGTGCCTCTCACCTTTTATAGTCACCTTGTCTGATCCAGGAGTCACTCAGCACATCTCTCTTTCTAGCACACAGCAGTGCTTGTAGGGGTTAGACATCAGCTGATGGTTTACACTTGTTCCAACAAAGACACTTAAATAACACCTCAGCTCCTTCTCCGTACACTTAAGCTCATTCAAGCCCTTACACTATACCTAATTTCAACACCCTTCATTGCGTATACTAAATGTTGCCTCCACAAAAATACTTAAGCCAGCAATGCAGTTTAGCATTAAGCAACACAGGCCAGAAATCTTACTGCAATTTCCTCAGAAATAGCATTCTTTAGTTTCTTCTAGTGTCCCTCAACTATGTACTTAATAATGACCAAAAACATTTCCACTTTGACGAGATGAAATGTGGGAACAGTGTACACCTTAACATCTGAATACTTTTTTCTTTTTTTTACATAAGCATGGGCTGCTGTTGACCCAGGAATGCAAATATAATAGACATAACACCCATTCTATATATGCTGTATTCAATTTCCTTATTCCTCACATGTTTCATTCTTCCCATCTGCTATATATCACTGTTGAGCGAAAAGCTTGTATTTCCAAAACCTAGCTATATTTTTCAGGAAATGAAAAAAGGCTAATTTGAAAACATGCGATTGAGGTATTTACCTCAGACGAAGTCAGTCTTTTTAATACTTTTCATTGGTTAAATATTTGTAAAACCCACAGACAGAGGAAATGGGTGACCAGTAGCATTGATTTATAAAAAAAAACATTGAAATGACGAAATATGGAGATATGGGGTTTCCACCTGACGGAAACGATATATTGTATAAACTTTCAGTTTCATTCTTATTGATTTTCCGTTTTTCTTCACTTCATCCTATTGGATTTTACAACTGAAATTATTCAGTTTTACAATAGAAATCATCACATTTTTCAATCTTGTGATTTCTTGGTGTTTCTGAAGGACACCATGTGATGGCGGCGCCGGCCCCACATGCAGGCGTTGCCTTGATCACGGCCCTCAACATCCTGGAAGGCTTCAACATTACCAGCCAGGTGCCCAGGAACAGCACCTACCACTGGATTGCAGAGGTGGTATACTAACTGCTTCACTGCATAAATAGTGTGCTAAGTGCATTATTTTGACAGTGTTAATTTCACATTACTCTCCCAGGCTGTAAAAATAGCTCTTGCATTCGCCAGTGAGCTGGGAGACCCCATGTATGAAACTTCTGTCTCAGAGATTGTGGCCAAGATGCTGAGGTAGAGATCCCCATATCATCTTTAAACATATAATGTATATATCCTAATTCAATAAGGCATTTCATTGAACCCTGCCCTTTTTTGTTCCCATCTCCAAGTAAATCACAGGCTTCCCTACTCCGCCAGATGATCAACAACTCTCAGGCCTTCCCTGTCGGCCATTACACTCCATCATTTACCTTGGAGAAGGGTGCAGCAGCCGCCCAAGTCATGGTCATGGGCCCAGACGACCACATCGTGTCAGTCATGAGGTTCGCCATGCTTTAATTGAACTGCTATTGCACATTGTTTAAACAAAGAGTGGATTGATATCACTGGAAAACTTAGGGCCTGTCCACATGTATCTGGATATTTTCCTCTCCGTTTTGGCCTATCATCCACATGTAAACAGAGTTTTACGTCACTAAAATGGATATTCGCCTTCTAAAGTGAATATTTTTAAAAACTCTGGATACTGTGTGTCTGTGTGGACACAGTAACTGGGAGATTTCAGGAAACGATGACATCATCTCCTCAATTCGCGCATGCCCATTGTTGCTTTGTGCAATGAGCATGCAGCAGAAACATCAACAACGACTACATGCTAACGGCTACCAGTAAGCAGTACGCTAAGCAGCAACTTCACCTCGTCATCTGTCCACATGAGTCATATTCCGGTTTCACCACAGCACCTTGGACCGTGTACCAGAAAGATAAATAAATAATTTGCTTCTATTGTTTTACTGTTGTTTGATCTGTTACTATCGCCAAAGCTAGAGCTAATGCTCACTGTAGGCTCAGATTCTTCTTCTGTGGTATTTGGCCTTTTGTTCTCATGTGGATGGAGATATTTATCAAAACGGAGGTCGTGTGGATGGTTTTTTTTTAACAGGAGAAAAATATCTATGTATAGAAATGTAGACAGGGCCTTAAACTAAGACCTGATTTTTTTTTGTTTTTTTACTTGTGGCTGTTTTAGCTCTCTAAACAAACCATTTGGCAGCGGGATAGTGACTCCTTCAGGAATCCTCTTGAATAGCCAGATCCTGGACTTCTCCTGGCCTAATAAAACACAGGGCTCATCACCTAACCCAGTAATTGTGCATTCTCTCTTTTGTTTAATTGATTGCAGTATGAATTGGTTTCTTATTGAAAGGCTCCTCATGTTTTTTTGTTTTCTTTCGCTGCAGCATAACAGCCTCCAGCCTGGCAAGAGGCCCATGTCCTTCCTGATGCCCACAGCAGTGAGGCCTGCTGTGGGGTTGTGTGGCACATATGTAGCCGTTGGATCTTCCAATGGAGAGAAGGCTCTTAGTGGCATCACACAGGTTACTGGAAGAACTCATTAAATCCATGATTGATTGATTGTTAGATTTTTAATATATCTTTCCATATAACTCTATATATCTTATTCTGTTTTCTGATCCTTCACAGGTGCTGATGAATGTTCTGTCTTCACGTAAAAATATGAGTGACAGCTTAGCGTACGGAAGACTCCACCCGCAGCTGCAGCCCAACACCCTCCTGGTGGACTGTGAGTTTTTCCTACTGATCCATCTTATGTAGTTTGGTCCAAATATACAACCCTAATCCTAACCCAGAGTCCCTTCAAAAGCTATGATTGCAGTGTTTCGGGCAGATCAGCTTTTTGACTTAATTTCGAATTCCAGTTGTGCCTGCTATTATTAACATGCAATATGGAACAGGATATGCCATCTAGATAAAGAACAATCCAATAGTGCTCTTGTATCAGTATTTACACTGTCATCAGATCACATTTGTGTACACAATGCAAAGTAAATGAGTAGCTAGGAAGGCAGCAAGTACCTCTGTTGTTGTCAAAGACAAAGGTGGCAGGTGTTGGGTTACCATGGCACAGTAAAATGGCTTCTTGACTTCCTGTACTGTGGAAAGAATAATCTTCAGTTTTAGTGGGATATATCAAATATAATGGTGATATGTTTGTAAATGCTGTGAACTCCATATTGCAAACATCACATGTCTTTCTCGTTGCATTTATCACTTTCTGGTACATTATCATAATACACAATACAGATCAGGTTGTTCTGGATCAGGTTTGGATCTAAATATAATCTGATCATGGTACTTGGTCAAATGCTACTGGATGTGTGCTTGGTTTTAAACATGATATACTATGACATGCATAACTGAAAATTCTCATAGCCAGTAGGGCTGGGTATCGGTACAAAAATAACCCAGTACCAAGCAGTATCAAAACGTATCCATACCCAGATCTAGAAAAAAAATATTAGTTGTTTGGTTTTGCTCGCAGTCAGTCACTACAAGTGTTCTTCAATTTAATGTGACGTGATTGGCCCATTACCGCAGCAGCTACAACCCATACAGTCTGTGGTGTGGTGAAGTTGAGCACAGTGTTGGGCTGCAACTAATGATTTTTTTCATAATCGATTAATCTGCTGATTATTTTCTTGATTATTAATTTGTTCTGTAAAATGTCCGAAAATAGTGAAAAATGTCGATCACAAAGGTTTCTCAAAGTCCAAGGTGATGTCTTTAAATGTCTCGTTTTGTCAGTCCAAAACCCAAAGATATTCAGTTTAATATAATAAAAACTGAGAAAAGCAGGAAATCTCCATATTTGAGAGGCTGAATACAGCATTTTCTGCCATTTTTGCATGAAAAATTACTTTAACCATTAATCGATTATCAAAATACTTGTGGATTCTTTTTCTGTCAATCGACTTATCGATTAAGCAACTAATCATTGCAGCTCTAGCGTGGTGCAGTTCAGATATCAAATGAAGTACTCTATTAGTATTGGTATCACTTTAAGGATACTGGTATTGGTACTGGTATCGTCATTTTTTAAACGATACCCTGCCCTAATAGCCATACAATCCGAACACACCATGATTGCTACACTTGCTGTGTGAACTCACTCCGAGTGTTATTTTCCTTTATCAGATAAACATTTGAATACCAGGTGTAAATGCGACCTTATTCAGGTTGACATTTATTTTTCACTGTCCATTCTTCCCGCTAACCTCAGATCATCCTCGTCTTTCTCTCCCGCAGCTGAGTTTCTAGACGAAGATGTGGAGTTGCTGCAGGCCAAAGGTCACACGGTAGAGAGGAGAGATGTTCTCTCATTGGTGGAGGGCACCCGGAGAACCAATGACCTCATCATAGGGGTGAAAGACCCTCGTAGTGCTGATGCCTCCGCCCTCACTATGTCCAACATGCCCTAGTGCACCCCCTTGTCCCATACTCAAACATAATTAAGAAGGGGTAAGAGTAACACTGTATGATTGATTGTTGTGAGGGAGTAAGGAGGCTGCTCAACACCGAATACACTAAACATAAGTTAATGGCAAAGTGTGGTTGTTTAAAGAGACATACAGCTTTGTCTGAGATGACCTTGTTGGAATCCGATAGATTTTTTAGCTGACACATAACACAACAAAGGATCACCATCTCACATACAGATGTTGTATGGCCTCTCTCATGGCCTTCAGTTGCAGTGTAGATAGTGTTCACAATGTATGTCTATCACTTAATGGCATCAGTCAAAGTCTGCAGCCTATATTATGCAGAGCAAGGCATGTTCATGCATTCAGATCTGATGCACTCCAGGTCCACTTAAAGAAAGCAATACACTCAAGAGGGCTTAGAGTGGATTTACTTAGTGAACATGAGAGAAAGAAAATAGAAAAGTGTAATGGCCTTTGAGGCTATTTTCACAATGTTGAGTGACAACTAGTTTTTGGTCTGTGAGGTACTGAGACATTCAAGAGTGTTGCACAAATTAATGACAAACAAAGTGATTCTTTGCAAGAATGGGCAGACATGAAAAAGTAACGATGCCACACCATTAAGCATAAAACATGTGCATGGTCCTCAGTGCATTTGACCCACCTTCCTGCTTTTCAATTCTTCCACTGCATTTCACCATCGTTCGAAATAACACGTAAGATCACATTGAATGGTGAAGGTAATAATATTTAAACCAGTGATTAAGCCTCACGGCTAAACTAGACTATCCTAAACTGAACACAGAGGCTAAACCATTCACTATCCTGCTCTTTATATGGTGTGTAACTGTGATTAGATGTTGTTTGGTACAGCTGCTGGAGTTTTAACTGTTGTGAACAACAACAACACATTAACAGAAAATACGTCATTCAGAATTATCCATTGATTTCCTTAAACAAGAGGATTTGCTTCCGTTTCACAGGTGTTAAATATTACCAATGATAGAGTAAGTGTATTTAAATATATAATTTAAGAACATTTAGTTGTTGCATGATTATGTTCTCATTATATATAGCAGGGATACTTGTTTTTAGAATGGGAATAATGTTATTCTTTACAGATGGATTGAATGTAATCTGTCTATTTTTATATGAGCATTTGTTTGGCTGTACATTATTTCTACTGTTGTAACAATGCATTCAATCAGCTTGTTTTTAGAAAAGGCTATTATGTTTCTTTTTGTGTACTTGTGTAATTATTTTAGGTAGTATATTTGAAGTAAGAACCAACAGCTTTTGTAAAGCATTGCATTTTAAAAGTGGTTCAAGTGAATTCCAGGATGGCCCATGCTGATTGATCAAATGAGCCCTTAATGTTATTGTTTCTGTTGTTGGGCATTAGTGCAATATGACTGTTGATGCTTGTTTCCTGTACTGTAGAGTACCATGCCTTAAGGCACGCATTTGCACAACACCTGATGTTTGATTCCATTTGCATTTGTATCTGATTAAATCAGCACTGTCCAAACCCAACAAATAAAATGTTTGCACACATCCTAACGTTAACGAACATTTGCTTTTGTTCCTCTACATATACATTCGGTGCTTCTGACCAACTGTAGAGTACTGAAGTGAGCTTGCTCTTTACATTTACTATGTTCTTGCTGATTTGATGACTGGACTTTTAAAATTGAGCTGATGTATTCTACAAATTTCATATAGCCTATTTATTACCTGTTATTAATAAACACAATACTGTACCAATTAAGATTTTGCTGCATACATTTATATGCAGAAATTAAACTCAAGTATATTTTAGTTGGATTCCAAGGACCATAGGAAATGGTAAACTTCTAATTAATTTCAGAAAACAAGTCTTTAGGCTTAAAAAAAAAAAAAAAAAATGCTGATAATTTGATACGAGGAACCAAAAATTTGAATTTAAATGGTAATATGAAAGATGCTTTGATTTTGCAAAGGCGACGTTTTGAGAAAACGTAGATTGATGCATTTGTTTGTTTGTTTGAAGTCGTGATTATTATGTTGCTTCTTCCTCAATAGGGATTTTATTTTGGCAAGCAATACCGGAAACAGTATTTTCCGTTTCTGACTTGCTGCTTGTGGTTCATGTTTTGTTAGCTAATCTGGCTAGCAGATGTCGACTGGTCGAATTTATTTTCAGATGAATATATGTGGTAAGGCTTTTGCTTTTTTCGTGCGGAATTTACTGCTGACGATGTGTAGCAAGTTAACGCTAATTAATTTGGAAGCTAATAAATGGTGTTTCAATGCAATCATGATGAATTAACTGCAGTGCTACCCAGCTAAGTTAGCTAGCGTTTGCTAACCGGAGCTTTCGGAGAAGCCAGCAGGAACCGCCTTGGCATTAATTTTTATCATCTTTCTTAGTGTGGGGCCTGCTAGAAACGTATTAATTTGAATTGTTAGTGATGTCCATATCGGTATGAAAATGCACAATGATATGGGATACGGGATATGTATGTTCTCCTTGCCGATTTTGATCGTTACGTTAGCTTACGTTTGCGCTAAGGCCCGTGCTACTGCTGGGCCGATCATGTTAACCAAGCTGCCCACCGGTTATGGTAGTGGATTTACAATGTAACGTTATTTGACATTAATGCAGATCACACAGCAGTTTGTTTACCTCAACCACCTACGGTCCATTTTGTAATCTTTTGACATATCTGTTGTTATAAGTTTAACATCGCCGGGTCACAGTGATGTCACTAACGTACAGGTGTGTTGTGATAACGTCATCTATTTACTTGACGTGGATTTACAAAAAGAAAGAATACTTTTTTTTATTTGACCTTGTCTCACCTGAAGCTTGCAACGTATAACCGAAAACTACCTATTTATTCAGCATCTGGTCTAGGCTACTGTATAAGGCTGATTGTATCCGCTTTACTTTGTCCCCTCTGTCGTTTCTTGACTGTGACACTAGTGGTTTATGGGATGGACTAGTGATCTGAGTCTCTCTCATGTGCAATTTCAGCATAAAACGGTTCAAACGCCACTCCTAGTAAGAGGGGAGGATGGCGCATCGACGTACCCCACCTCTGCTGTCCCAGAGGACAGAGTACCTGGAGCCTGATCATGATTCCGACAGGGACTCAGGTGTTGGGGAGGATGCAGGAGAGGATGCTGACAGTTGCCATGAAGGCACAGTAACAGAAGAAGAGAAAGTCAACAAGCAAGATGGCACAGAAGAAAACAGCAGCGAGGGAGAAGATTTTACAGTTTTTGTTGCCTTTCAAGGGAATATGGAGGATGAGGACTTCACTCAAAAACTTGACACTATCCTCAGTGGGATCCCAGACATGCTTGATATGGGTTAGTTTAATGTTGTTTAACGTCTTATTTGCAGTGGAAAAACTGTGTTTTTATTACATAACTGCTTATATACCAACAAACAAATGGGAGCTGCCCATTTCAGGTGTCTACTGATGACTTCTTGTCCAGATTTGGCTATATACCTAGGTATTTTATTTGATAGGGACAGAGCATGTTAATGAACATCAGTATAAAAATACAAGATGCAAACAGAGTTTGCAAGAATGCTTATTTACATCCGTAGTCCCTAGGCAGTTAACAAAAACCAAAATGTGACAATATACTGATACAAATATACAATACACAAGTAGAAAAAGACTAAATACATTGTGCAACATGTCAAGTTAACATGTTATAGGAACATGAATATGTTAAAGGACTTCAATCCTCTGTCCAGTTGTATATAGTGCTTAAAAAGCATTTATCTTCTTGGATATAACTAGGTGTTTTGACACTGTAATGTCTTTGTTGTAAAGTAAGTCTAAGGTGGTGCAGAAGTTTTACAAGCACTGCAAATGTACATTTGAAACATGCCACGATTTCTGTGTGCTATTGGATATTCCAGCAAGAGTTTTGTGTGTCCTTCTCTAATAGTCTCTAGATAGTTTTTTTCCAACTTGTATACTCTGTAATTGCAACTTGTATCCATTTATTGTCCCTCTTTTAGGCTCCAACAGGCTACAGCCACAGCATGTGGAGCCGTGGAATAGTGTGCGTGTTACCTTCAACATTCCTCGGGATGCTGCTGAGCGACTCAGACTGTTGGCCCAGAACAACCAGCAGCAGCTCAGAGACCTGGGGATTCTCTCTGTGCAGATAGAAGGTAACAGCACAGCCTTCAAACTCCATGTCACTTCAAAGCAGGATGCAGACAATGTTTTTTCCCCCCTTGTCCATTGCACTTAAGAATAAAGCATACAAACTAAACCCTAGAAAATGTTATACATGTTCCCTCTATTGTTGTTCAGGGGAAGGGGCCATCAATGTGGCTGTGGGACCAAATAGAGGACAAGAAGTCAGAGTGAATGGACCAATTGGAGCACCTGGCCAGATGAGAATGGATGTTGGCTTTCCAGGTCAGCCTGGTCCAGGTACTAGTTTACTGCATTGATTACAAATGGTCTTTATATAGTAATTAGCCTGCAACTGTGTTTTCATAGCCAGTAGTTTTTTTAGTAGTAGTAGTAATACCGGTAGTTGTTTTTTGGGATAATGGTACAGTAGATACTATGCAAACATTGGTTGTTTTTCTCTTCTTTATTTCAAACACACATGCATCCATAAAGACAAAAAATAGTTCAATGTATTGCTTGTAGAGATGGGACAATAATCGTTTTGATCGTGAATCTCAATAAAAAATACTCACAATCAGTTGACCGTGGTGAATTTCCATTACCGGGATAATTGTGAATATCCTCACAAATTGACTGCAGTTAACTAGTGTCCTCTTATCTGTGGTGCAATAAAAATATTTGTTTCTTTAAAAAAAAGTCATAAAGTTAAGAGAAAGTCACATTTTTTATGGGAAAGTTGAAATGTTTTGAGAAAAAAAGTTGTAATGTTTTGAGAGAAAAAGCTGTAATGTTAAAACAAACAATTTTTATGACAAAAAAGTTGTAATGTTTAGAGAAAAAGTCACTATTTTTATGAGAAGAAAGTTGGAATGTTTTGAGACAAAAGTCGGAATGTCTTGTGAAAAAAGTCCTACATTTCTTTGAGAAAAAATTCCCAGCAATGCAAAATGTAAGGAAAAGTGATTCCAATGTGTTTAGTGCCATTTTAAACATAGTTTGTTGATTATCTGGATAATACTGTGAATCACAATTATTTTGGCCAATCGTGACATGAAATTTTCATATCGTCCCATGCCTAATTGCTTGGTTGTTATTATTTTTTGTTTTTGTTAATGTGCCATAGCCATTCATTCGTTAGTGATTATTAATCTGTTATTTTCTTATTCTGTGTTTCCTCACTTGATAAATATAAGTTATTTGCCTGTTTCCACAAAATGATTTAATATGCACATATTTCCATAAGGAGGTGTAAGGATGGCTAATCCGGCGATGGTTCCCCCCGGGGCTGGCATGGCAGGTCAGGCTATGATACCAGGCAGCAGTGGACAGATGCATCCTCGTGTTCCGAGACCATCTTCACAGACAGGTTCAGGTCTTTATTTCTTGTACGTCAAATGATGCATGTTGGTAATTTTGAATACCTTACAGCTTGGACAGTACAATAATGGACAAACTGCATCCTCCTCTCCCACAGATGTCATGGATCCAATGATGCCAGGCATGTCAGTTCAGCAGCAACAGCAACTTCAGCACCAACAGGCTGGTCCCCATGTCTCAGGGCCAATGCCTCCTCAGGCTGCCCATCACATGCAGGCTCTGCAGGGCGGGAGACCGCTCAATCCCGCTGCACTGCAGCAGCTACAGCAACAACATCACCAACAGCAACAGGCCCAGCAGCAAGTTCAGCTCTCCCAGCTTGGACCTAGACCTCCATTCAACCCATCGGGCCAGATGGCTGTGCCTCCTGGCTGGAACCAGTTGCCCTCTGGGGTCCTTCAGCCACCAGCCGCCCAAGGAGGCCCTGCCTGGAGAAAGCCCCCACCCCAAGCCCAAATGGTTCAACGTCCACCCTCTCTTGCTACAGTTCAGACTCCTAGCCACCCTCCACCTCCTTACCCATTTGGCAGCCAGCAGGCTGGGCAGGTATTCAATGCCATGGGACAGGGACAATTACAGCAACAGCAGCAGCCGGGAGTGGGTCAGTTTGCTGCCCCGCAGCCTAAAGGCCCACAGGCTGGCCCTGTTGGTGTCGCAGGACCGCCCAGACCCCCTCCACCCCTTCCACCAACATCTGGACCGCAGGGCAACCTCACTGCCAAGTCCCCTGGTTCCTCCTCGTCTCCTTTTCAGCAGGGTTCACCAGGGACTCCTCCCATGATGGCTCAGAGACCTACAACTCCACAGGGTTTTCCCCAGGGCGTTGGGTCACCAGGAAGAGCAGCCCTTGGTCAACAGGGTAACATGCAACAAGGATTCATGGGAATGCCCCAGCATGGACAGCCTGGGGCCCAAGTTCACCCAGGTGGGTTGCTTTTGTTAACCATTTTTTGGTTGTCTGAAATGCACAAAAAAACGTTTTTGGCCCTTGTATATGCCCTAGTATGTTATGTTAAAGTACTCTGATGTCTACAATTACGAAATCAATCAATACTGATTACAGGTATGCAGAAGCGTCCCATGGGCTTTCCAAACCCAAACTTTGTCCAAGGTCAGGTGAGTGCCAGCACTCCAGGAACCCCTGTTGGAGGACCCAGTCAGCAGCTACAGAGCAGCCAAGCGATGACTCACACAGGTAAAAGATTTGCTGTTTATGTCATCATATATTTTTATTTTGACAAAGATCTGTGTTAACATGTGACAATTACATGTACTGAAGAGAGATATTTAACATTTTTGTCATATCGCATATCTATAGGATACACTCTTTGACTGATGAAAATAACTGCTGGAAAAACAATAATGACATGACTACTGAATAATATACACTACTGTATCTCCTATATGCGCTTAACTACTACAAAACTATGAACTAGTTCATGCTTAAAGATTAGGTTTTTCCCACAGAAAACAGCAACAGCAATTATAGAACCATGCTTTAAAATTAATTTATACATTTATGATGCTATAGTTATGGCAAAATTAATAGTTGTGCAGACCTGAAATTTGAGATCAGCAAATATTAGTTGTTATCAACAGCACAGAAAATTGTCAATGCTGTAGCTAGTGGACTAAAATTGCAGGCCTAATTAAAAATAAAGAACTGCAATGGGTCATCTGTTTTACCAGCCATATACAATAAACTACCAACACCAGAAACCTTTATCAATTCACCATAGATGTGTTACGGTAAAGTAGCTTGAAACAAACAAACTTTACATTTATTTTTTAGTCTTAATTTAGAATGTCATTATAATATTTTAATATTTCTCATGCTGTTGAGTAACTCGTGCAGTTTCTTGTGGTGGTAATGCATCAGTCAAACTTGAACACTGTCAGAGGAACATTCATAACACAAACACATCGACATTGCAGAATTGTTACATGAAACAACACTAGTGTACTTGAAGAATTGGTGCTGTGCTTAAATTTAAAGAAAACATTGCACCACCAAGTGTTTTTATCTCTTTAAAACTATATATAAAAATATGTTGATAGTCAAATCATTAAGTCCCAGCTCTGCAGTCTGTTGGCTGTTCACATTTAGACTTGATGTGTCAGCTGCCCCATTTGACATGCCATGTCTTAACATGCAGTTAGCAGACAGCCTAATAGCTTATTACCTGTTGTAAAATGTAAGTGATTTTTCTTTTTTCCCCTCTCTGTTTTACATCAGGAGCTCCGCCGTCAGCCTCCACACCAAACTCAATGCAGGGTCCACCCCATGCCCAACCCAATGTTATGGGTGTACAAAGTAGCATGGCAGGTCTGCCCCCTGGTACAACCGCTGGGCCTAGTATGGGCCAGCAACAGCCTGGCCTCCAGACCCAGATGATGGGCCTCCAGCATCAGGCCCAGCCCGTGTCTTCCTCCCCCAGCCAGAAGGTTCAAGGCCAGGGTGGAGGTCAGACTGTCCTTTCAAGGCCTCTCAGTCAAGGGCAGAGAGGAGGGATGACCCCACCCAAGCAAATGATGCCTCAGCAAGGCCAGGGGGTGATGCATGGGCAGGGTCAGATGGTTGGAGGCCAAGGGCACCAGGCCATGCTTCTACAGCAACAGCAGCAGCAGCAGCAACAACAGCAACAAAACTCCATGATGGAACAAATGGTTGCCAACCAGATGCAAGGCAACAAGCAGGCATTTGGAGGCAAGATTCCAGCTGGGGTCATGCCCGGCCAGATGATGCGTGGCCCTGCTCCAAACGTTCCAGGTAACATGGCTCAGTTCCAGGGCCAGGTTGGCCCACAACAGATGACTCCACAACAGCAGCAGCAAATGGCTCAACTCCAACAACAGCAGTTACAACAGCAGCAACAGCACCAGTTGCAACAGCTACAGCAGCAGCAGCAACAACAACAACAACAACAACAACAACACCAGCAGATGAACCCGCAACAGCCCCAGCAGGTTCCTATTGCTGGCAATCCTAATCAAGTAATGGGCATGCATGGGCAACAGATGAGGCTCCCTGCTGGTCATCCTCTTATCCAACAACAATTGCAACAGCAGCAGTTACAGCAGCAGAAACAGCAACAGGCCATGTTGCAGCAGCAGCAACAACAGCAGCAACAACAACAACAACAACAACAACAACAGCAGCAGCAGCAGCAGCAGCAGCAACAACAACAACAGCAGCAGCAGCAGCAGCAGCAGCAGCAACAACAACAACAACAGGCAGCTCAACAACAGGCAGCTCAACAACACCCACATCCTTTAGGAGATCCTAATAGTGGGACAGGGGACTTGGGGGTCCAACAGATGGTCCCTGATATGCAGGCACAGCAAGGCATGATGGGGGGCCCTCAACACATGCAGATGGGAAATGGCCACTTTGCAGGTCATGGCATGAACTTTAACGCACAGTTTCCAGGTCAGATGCCATTGGGGGGACCCTGTGTGCAGCCAGGAGGCTTTCCTGTCAGCAAGGATGTAACACTAACTAGCCCACTGCTGGTCAACCTGCTGCAGAGTGATATATCAGCCAGCCAGTTTGGGCCAGGAGGAAAACAGGGAGCAGGGGGGGGCAATCAGGCCAAACCCAAAAAGAAGAAACCGGCACGAAAGAAGAAGCCCAAAGAGGGAGAGGGACAACAGCAAGTAGAGGGACTTGGGTAATAATTTGTATTTCTTACAGGTTTGTTTTTGTCATGATGGATAGTTGGAAGTAAGTTGTATCACTGTTACATAAATTAATTGATTCAGCTTATGTATTTATTCTCTTAGTGGTCTTGATGTGGCTGCTGGAATGGAGGATTCTGAACTGCCAAATCTGGGTGGTGAACAGAGTTTGGGTTTAGACAACTCTGGCCAGAAACTCCCTGATTTTGCCAACAGGCCTGCAGGTAAATTACATAAAATTAATTTAGGCATTTTTTTGTATCTGCACTCAGTTGTTTATTCTTTAGTTGTAGCAACTTAACACAGTATGCTTTTACTTTTCAAAATTTCTACTTGTGTGTGATTTGTATATGTATGCCTCTCTTTACCTAGGCTTTCCTGGCCAACCTGGAGACCAGAGAGTATTGCAGCAAGTACCCATGCAGTTTATGCAGCAGCAGCAGCAGCAACAACAACAACAACAACAACAACAACAGCAGCAGCAGCAGCAGCAACAGCAGCAGCAGCAGCAGCAGCAACAACAGCAACAGCAGCAACAACAACAACAACAACAACAACAACAACAGCAACAACAACAACAAATGCAACACATGCAACAGCAGCAGATACAGCAACAACAAATGCAGCAGCAGCAACAAATACAACAACAAATGCAACAGCAGCAAATACAGCAGCAGCAACAACAACAGCAGCAACAATTACAACAACAACAGCAGTTGCAGCAACAGCAGCAGATGCAACAGATGCAGATGCAGGGTCTCCAGAATGCTCAAGGGCAGCAGGGGATGACAGGTCCGCAGACTTCGGGTCAAGGCCAGCCTCAGATGCACCCTCATCAGCTGCAGCCACAGCAGCAAACTCAACAGCCACACCTGCAACAGCAGGTATTATTATTATTATTATTATTATTATTATTATTATTATTATTATGCACATAATTAACAGTGGTTGGTATAACAGTTTAGTTGTTCCGATACCAGTATCAGAAATGCCTCAGATACTGCCTAAAATGCTGGTATCTATATCGGCTACTATGCAAGTCTATGCACTGATCCTATACCATGTAATTTATATATATCACATTGGTATCGGATCAGTACTCAGTATCTGCCAATGAGCAAGTTCAGGTATCGGAATCGGTATAGAGAAGGAAAAAACTGTATCTGAGTTTATCTATTCATACTTAATGTTGAGTGAACCCCATTTTGCATTTTAGCAGCAACAACAGCAGATGATGATGATGCTGAAGATGCAGCAGGAGCAGGCAAAGAACCGCATGTCCATCCCTGCAGGAGGGCAGCTCCCTCCTAGGGGCATGGGCAATCCACCTGAGGTGCAGAGGCTTCCTGTCTCACAGCAAGGCAACATGCCTGTAATGATCAGCCTTCAAGGACATGGAGGGGTACCACCGACACCTGACAAACCCAGAGGGATGCCCCTGATGGTGAATCCACAGGTAAGGGGCATGTGCTGTGGCATATGTAAACACAACATTGACATGAGTGCGCTATTATTTATTTTCTTGGGAGTAAACTGTACACGTTTGTATTTGTACTCCTTTCTAGCTTGCAGGCGCTGCACGAAGAATGTCCCATCCTGATGTAGTGCAGGGTCCTCAAGGCACTGGATCTGAAGAGGCCTCTGCAGGGGCCCACCTGAAGCAGGACAGGCCAAGTGGCCCAGAAATTGGGGTGCAGCCTGGAAATGGGACCCAACAGATAATGGTCAACCAGGGCTCCAACACTCACATAATGAAGCAAGGCCCTGGTCCATCACCAATGCCCCAGCACACCGGGGCCAGTCCCCAGCAACAGTTACCTAGTCAGCCTCAACAAGGAGGCCCCATGCCTGGCCTTCACTTCCCCAATGTCCCCACAACGTCACAGAGCTCCAGGCCCAAAACCCCCAACAGAGCCAGCCCCAGGCCGTACCACCATCCCCTCACCCCAACCAATCGTCCACCCAGTACTGAGCCCTCCGAAATCAACCTTTCACCAGAGAGGCTAAATGCCTCCATTGCAGGGCTGTTTCCTCCCAAAATCAACATTCCTCTGCCTCCCAGGCAGCCTAACCTAAACAGGGGATTTGATCAGCAAGGTCTTAACCCAACAACTCTGAAAGCCATTGGGCAGGCCCCTCCTAGCTTAACTTTACCAGGCAACAATGGCAGTGTGGGTGGAAATAACACTAACAGTCAACAGTCTTTCTCTACTGGCACAGGAGTAGGAGGTGCAGGCGCTAAACAGGACAAGCAGCCTGGAGGGCAGGGTAAGAGGGCAAGTCCTAGCAATAGTCGGAGGTCAAGTCCAGCCTCTAGCCGTAAGTCAGCCACCCCAAGTCCAGGGAGACAAAAGGGGACAAAGATGGCCATCACATGCCCTCCCCCCCAGCAGCAGTTGGTCAACCCTCAGGGGCAAACCATGATGCTAAGCCCTACCTCGGTACCCCCAAGTCCAGTATCTATGCCTTCACAAGTGAGTGGGGGTATGGAGGCACAGCAGACCCAGAGCCCCTTCCACGGGATGCAAGGTAACCCTGCTGAGGGAATAAGGGAAAGTCAGGGAATGATGACAGTAGAGCAGCGACAGATGCCTCAGCCTCAACTGCAGCCTTTGAGGGAGTTAACAGCTCCCAGAATGGCGAGTCCTCGTTTCCCCATGCCTCAGCAGCCTAAACCTGACTTGGAACTGCAGGCTGGCACAGTCGATAGGCACCCAGCGCACACGGCACCTATGCAGGACTCCGAGGTCTCACCTACTCTCAGGGCAGCTCCAACCTCCCTCAACCAGTTACTGGATAACTCGGGTAACATGCCTCTTCGGCCCATGCAGAGCAATACTGTTAGGGATGTTATGGGAAAAGACAGCCCCAAGTCTGCTTCAGATCCACTCCATAGTAATTCCCAGAATACAGATATGTCAGCTGCTGTTGCTACTACTGCCACTATAAATGAATCGGAAGCTAAACCCAAACCTGCTGTCCCAATCCCTACCAGCAGTCCTAATTTGCAGCCTGTTTCAATTGCCAGCTCGCACCCTAATACTCACGTGACCTCTAATACTACCCCCAGCCTTCGCCAAAACCCCATCTCCAGTCTTGGTGTCAATCCCAGTCCGATTGTAAACCCAACACCTACCCTCTGTTCCACCCTCAGTACTAACACTAATGCCACCACGAGCGTAAGCCCCAACACAGTCACTTCCGGTCAGAGCAGTCCCGCCTCGACTGCTAGTACCAGTTCTAACTCCAGCTCTGCTCTAAAACCAAGCCCTAGTCCTAAACCTGTGACAAGTGTTCACTCGGTCATACAGATCCCTGCCTCTTCTAGCACAATTTCCCCCAACCAGATCACTGTGTTTGTCACCTCTAACCCCATCACCTCTGCCCCCACTCCCCAGGCACCCACGTCTATTGTCTCCACCATGGTGGCTGTCCCTAACAAGAACATTAGACCTCAGGACATCCGGCAGCATGCCCCTGTCCCCAGACCTCAGTTTATCACCACCACCCCTGTATTTATCAACCCAATTTTCCAGGTCCCAGGTGCATCCGTGGCTCCCAATAACACAATGGTATCTCAGTCAGTCACCATGGTGGGGCCTATCCAAGTGTCCACTACAAACATCCAACTTTCTCCTGCCCCAAGCTCCACCCAGTCCTCAGGGGCTAATATGACAAGCACTCAGCCTACCAGAAGTGCTGTTGGACAGGTCCAGATTGCCACTGGTGTGTCCACATCAGTCCCGGTTGGCACTCCACCTCAGCAAATTAACCCAGGGGCTCCTAAAACAGAAAATCTAGGTGAGGCAGCTTCTGCTCAGAAACCTAGTCCCCCACTCCGGCATCCATCTCCCCATCCAAGCCCTTCAGCATTATCTCCCTTTCAACCACCCCTGGCTTCTCCTCCTCTCTGCTCTAGTCCTGGGGCTGCTAACACCATCCGAAAGAGCCCCATGTCTCCATCTCCCACTGCCCAGGTGAAAAGTAAGCCTGCACAGACTGCTGTAGCTGTTTCTGGTACAGCGGACTCCCAGCAGAGTCCTGTAGAAAGGCCTGCTCAGGGGTCCACCGGTACTGTGCCACCACAGGTCTTTCATCCTCCGGCTAGTCCTGCCATTCAGATTGACGCACTAGTTTCCCATAGTCCCCATACTGCTGCTCCAAACAACATTACTCCACCTGCTGTCTCCTCTCCAATCCCAGTTCCTGGCCAAGTGGCTGTTCCTACTCAGAATGTTACCCAGGCTCCAGTGCCTGCACCAGTTTCAGTCTCAAGCCAGGCCCATGCTGTAACTTCTCAAGCTCCTGTTGTCACTGTAGTTGGCACTACCACAGGTGTCTCTTCTGCTGCCTTGCTCTCTACGGTTGCTCCCGTACAAAGTCCCGTACCGTCCATTGTTCCAATTGTTGCTGCATCTGGACCTGCTCTGGAGGTTGCCCCCACCACATCCTCTCCAGTTGCTAACCCCAGCGGAGTTCCACCAGCTCAGCCTGACCCCCCAGCTATGGAGCCCCCCATGCCACCAGCTGCTGCATCTGCTGAGAGTACTCAGACCACCCCAGGTAAACGCACAACTATCAAGTAAACAGGACAATGACCATATGGCCATGATCCTTGGTCAGGTCAAGGGAGTGTCATGCAACCTTAAGTATTACGGTTTCCTTGGTTTTGTACATTTACAGAGAATATACTTGGCAGGCACGGCGCTAGGATTTTTTGTCTCCTGGTGCTAAGATCATGCTTTTACTTTTCATCTTATTATTCTTATTATTATTATTAATAATAATAATAATAAGCCATTTAATAACATTTGATTTTCATTCATTTTCATTTTAAAATAATAAATATAGCCCACAGAACAAGTTTATAGCCTAGATTATGCATTTATAAGGGCAGATGAACAGTCACCGACATTAATATCCTCTACTCTTGTCTTTCACTGTAAAATATATCAATACAGTAGTATGTTATTCTCTACAGCACAGATACAGAAATGGACACCATCAGACAATCATGGTAATGCAAGTCAGTGGTTTGTAAGGAGGGGGCCAGAGGAAGAAATTCAGAGTCCTGATGGCTAAATCACATAACATAATCATAACGCTATCATAAAGTGAGACCGTCACCTACTGCTGGTGGTCCCTCATTTTTGTAGCTAGCATAGGGAAGATGTACTGGTGTGGTGAGCCGCTCTGGGCCAAAAACACCAGGGCAGATTTTTTTTTTGTCCCACTCTAGTGGAGGAGAGACAGTTGCTCAAGCCTTCTGCTCAACACCTTATATACATTAACATAGCCACTCTATATGTGGTTTTAGTTGAGCAATCGGTGATGCATATTCCTAATGAATAATTTGTTGTACATATTCAAATGTATCAGTTGAACTATTTAATCCTTTTTCCCAGCACCTATTCAGCAAGAAGTCCCACAGTCCCAGGAACCTGTCCCCAGTGAGAAGACGGGTAAGTGGGGTCATCTTTGTTTTAAGAAGTTATTGAAAATGCTTGTATTTTAAAGAACAACTCCATATTATCTCATATAAGCCACTTAGAACTAGGTGGCATTGAACTAACTTCTTTTTTTGTCCTGTTCAGGTGAAGAGGTCTCGACAGGTTCCGAACAGGGGTAAGATTCCTCATAACATTTGTATTCTTTTAACAGCTGTATTGTTGATTAGCTGTGTAATGCTTGGTGTGCTGGGGTCTATTAAGGTGACGCTTACTATTGATTTCTGAAAAGTTGGCCTAGTCTTAAGACCTGCGCTCTTGAAGGAGAAATGCTTAGACATTTCTAACTCTACTGAAACTCAGGGAGTTCATTTGGTTGGCCAAGGAGGTACATGGCGAAAACAATGAGCCACGTGGCCTCAGCACTTGGTATGTATGATTGGCATGCAACAATATAAATATTCTAATGCATGTCTGAAGTTTAAACAAAGAACAGCCTATCATAAAGTAAATTGCACCACTCCACTGCCCTTTTATAGCCGCATCTCTTTTCCTGGGGTTTGTCATAATATGGTGGGGAAGTGAAGCCATGTTTGTTCAGCACAGTTTATAGTTTACCGCTGTTTTTCCACTTCTATCACAGATGGGCAAAGAAAAGAAAGACGCCCATCAACTTAGTCCCAAGGTATGTATTTTAACATGTTTGCGCTGCAAAGACGAGCAGTGATCATGTCGTGGATGCTGTCGGGATGAAGACGGACAGTATCTGTGGTAGACGAGGAAAAACAGCAGAGTCCTGAGTGGTATTATATCTTTCTCTGAGTAGAGCAGAGTTAACTCACACCCTTTCATCTTTTAGTAACGCATCCTTGTGTTGTCCTTCCTTCCTTGTCGTTGTTTTTCTATCTGCTCCTCCCAGGGTTGCTGTGGAGAAGCCCAAGGGACCGAGCAGACGCAGCTCCCGGGCAGAGAAGGAGGTGGAGGAGGAGCCAGTAGCAGACAGCGGCATTAGGAAGAGATCAGCCAGGCCTGGAACCAGTGCTGCTGTAAAAGGTAACTGAAACACACAAGCAGCTTTTAAAGGTCCAATATTGTAAACGTGACATTTCCATGTCTTATTTGATTATTAAGTAGGTCTCTGTGCTATACTGTATAAATACCGTGAAAGTATCAAAACGCTCAATCCACAGAGAAATGCACACAGCCCATATTCAGAAACTGTGCCTTCTAACGAGCCGTCAGGACTTCCGTGAAGTTGTGATGTCACAACTATATTATATATAGATCATTCCCCGGCTGCAATGAC
>JAOVVB010207741.1:0-10769 GCA_028570985.1 Heterobranchus longifilis
AATGTGTTTTTGTATATTTTTGCTCTTTTAATAAGAAGTGCAGTGTGGTTAACTACATCCTCATGTAACCTTACACATAATAATACCAATCATAAAAATTCAAATATTCAAGAAAAATTACCTCTGGTATCGGTATCGGCAGCAATTGTATATATCAGAATCGGATCGGAAATGAAAAAACCTGGAACGGTGCATCCATAATAATTATATGAGTGAGTGGACAAAGTTTACTGAATTTTGTATATGTGTTTTGACCATAAAATGACAGCTTGTTTGGCAATATTGTTTTCACAATAGTTTGAAAAGCAGCCCAAAGCTTTTTCCCAGTCCAACATAATAAAAAGTAGCCCTATTGGGCAGAAACAAAAAAAATAAAAAAATACAACAGAACTGGCTTTTTCCAGGCTACCAAGCAAATCGACCTGCTGTTTGTGTGCTGGTGGAGGGAGGGAGGAAGGGAGAGAGGGGAGTAGTACTACATCCTGCATGAACAAACACACAGCTGACACTAATGCACGAGTGTGCATGGCCGTCGAGGTGTCTGGTAAATTTGGCGCAACAGAAACTCGAACTACCTGTTGAGTAGATGCACATCATTGAACAAACTTGGTGTCTCTCTTTTCCAGAACACACAAAGTGAGACGGCGGAACGCGCAGCCAGGAGCGCTGAACCTCCAGCCTCGAAAGAGTTAAACGTTTTCCCCGTGTATAGGCTCCGGAGCGGCTGGCTGGAGGTTAGTTGTTGCGGTGCAGAGCTTGTGGACGCGGCGGCGTGCAGCAGCTCACCAAGCCCGGCCAACTTCACAGCAAACAGCCTACTACACGACAGAAAGCAGCCATGTCGGAGCGAAGGAGGATCTCTGGATGTGACAGCGCGCAGTCTTACTACTACTGCGCGTGAGGGAGAGGGCTGCTTTTTCTCTGCTTGTGTGTGGATAATATTATCGCCTCCATGGACGGGCAACGGGGCTTTTACGAGATGGAGAACCCGACGGAGAACCCCAGCAAGGCGGCGGAGTATCTAAAGGAGCTGAATAAAATCATCGAGACGCAGCAGGGGCTTCTGGAGAAGCAGAGGGTCCGGATTGAAGAGCTGGAGCTCCAGGTGACGGATCTTTGCAAGGAAAACGTGTGTCTGAAAGATGAGCACCAGCGGCACCTGGCCACCTGCAGACTCCAGCAGGGCAACCACTCCTCCAGCCTGGTAGCCATCAAGGAGAATGTCATGCAGGAAAAGTAAGTTAATCTGCGCCACATGGTGCCCATTCCTTCTTTGTGTCACCAAAATTGTTTCCTCCGTGAGAGATGGCGCGTGTCATCTCCGTCAGGTGGAACAAATCAAATGCACACTTCTCTGCCACTTTGTCACGGATCCGTTTTTTTTTAATTATCCGAGTAATTTCTACAATGTCAGGGATTATTACAGGCTCACGCACAGGCTAAGCACGCTTTACACTCCTATTGCGTAATATGGATAGGAGCACTCTGGAGTATGTTAAACCATGAGTATTATATATTCTATAAACTGTATCGTGGTAAAACTCCGGAACAGTGTGTGGGTGTGACTTTTTTTTTATTATGACAGGAGAGGAAATCGCCAGCTGTGGCGTTGTGAGAAAACATGTTTGGTCCTGCTGGTTGCTTGGGCGACGAGTAAGCTGGATGTTTTCTGAAGCTATTGTCAGGGGAATAATGATGCCATGTAGCCTACAGTTAATGTGTACTCCCGACCTTTTTTAAATTTGAAACGACGTAGTTGCTTTTGGAGAGCTGCCCAGTGCTATAATATTATTCAGAAATGTTCCATCAAGGCTGCCAAAACATTTAAGGTTAATTGTTTAATAAATGGAAGTATCCATACAGGCTATATGGTAGGCCCTCACTTTCTGTTTTACTGCATGTAAATGAATCATTCTAAAGCTTTTGAATGGCTTCTCATATTGTGTGTAATGTTTCATCTGCAAAAGCAGACGCTTTTTAAGCAGCTTTACACAGTCATCACTTGCCACTGTACATACAGTGATTTGTTGATTTCTGATAAACATGTCACATGATTTGAGCATTGTAAAGTCATGGGATTTTATTTTTTTTGTTAAAACTTTGATTTGTCATTTAACAACCATCATATGTAGCAGTAGGCCATGTGGATAAAATGGCAGTATGTGTATCACAGTATATCCATTAGCCACCTTGATCCATGACCATAAGTAGTTAAAATATATATATATATTTCTTCATTTATTTAGAAAAGTATAAACATTTAAACAGTGGCTCATTGGCCATAATTCTTACTATAACAGTAAATGCATTCAAATACTGCATATTGTCAATAATAAAAAATAAGTAACAATGCTCCATCATCAGACTCCTGATCTGCAGCTCGTTTGTACAGGGCAGGAACAGTGGACTAAAATACTCACCATGTGAAGGGATATTGTAGCGGGACTCAAGAAGCTTTAATACGGTATTCTCTACAAATGTGTACTGTCACATAAATACAAGCAAAAAACACTCTATAGCATTAGTTATTACTGCAGTGAGAGGCTGCCTGAATGGACTCGTCTTCTACTCTGTTTTTGTTTCGTTCTGCTAATCAACACATTCGGGTGATGCCGTCCTAAATTAAATGTTTGAACTTAAGTAGAAGTCGGCGTACATTTAGACACAACTTGTTGTCCATTGAGCTCTATTAACACCAGTAACTGGGCTAAGCCGACTAGCATGCTACAGCTAACAACAACAACTGGTACGCTGCCAAAAAAAATTCTGTGAAAAACTTTAGAAATTCGCTCTAGAGTTCGGTTCCGCGTGTGCGAGTAGTAAATATTTTGACGTATTTGTGTGACAGGGCGTTCCGGACCAGTGTACTGAAATGGTTCGGTGTGAATACACATACTGTCACATCCCTAATAAGTAATGTATCACTGGTGCCAGCTTCTTTAAAGGTGCGGACCTTCTCTTTGTTATTTCTGCGGTCTTCTTTTGGTCCAGCACCTGCCTTCAACGGTCTGTGGATGTGCGCGGCTAATATGCTTACACCAGCTTCTTTAAAGGTCCCATATTGTAAAAAGTGAGATTTCCATGCATTTTTTGTTTAATTATAAAGCTCAATCTACAGAGTAATTCACTAGGGCTGTAGCTCAATTAAAAAAAAATCTTAGTGGACTGGATTTTGTTGACTAATTGATTAGTTGATTTATTCGACAGATGTGTAAAAGAGTTTCTCCACAAAGAATCATGCAAAACCACCACTTTAAATCTTATGTTTACCAGAGATGTGCTCATAGGTTTCTTGGAAATAAGTCATTCAGCATGAAGAAAAAAAATCTTAGTCGACTAAGAGGGGGCGGCCCTACCTTTTTTCTTCCCCTCTAGATGGTGCAACTGGGTCGTGTCTAGATTTGTGAAAAGGGTTAAACCTAACCCTAACTCTCCCGAGACTCTTTTCCGACAACCTATACTAACCATAACCATCTCGACAGACTTTTACAAGTCTTGGGTTATTATGTAGACACGACCATGCGCCGGCTGCTGCTGCTGAAGTGTCGTGCCGTTGCTTTGTGGATGGCAGCGGCGCACGCCTCGAAAATACACTCGGCAAAACCAAAAACCATATTTTGCCCAATTGTACTGAAAAAAAAGTTCATATCTTCATTTTTCATCTTCATTTTTCTTTCTTGGTGGCGCGGCGCCACTAGGCCCTGAACACACCCTTAACTTGATTTAATTTTTCTTCATACACACAAGATAGCCACTTGGACCTCAAATAGGCATAATGTTAAACAATGTTCTTATTCCAAACATTGGTCAATGATGTACATGCCAATAATTGTAAATAACCATTGTAAATAACTATGTATTTGTTTCCATGGTTTTTAGTTTTTTTCTCTTTTTGTTTTCTGTTTTGTTGTCTGTTTGTTTTGTTTTTTCTCCGCTGAGGCCTTGGAGGTGGGTGGGGTGTTGGGGATTTATGCTGTCAATGTATGTTTCCTTGTGTTCTGTAAACTGAAAGCCTATAAATGAAGTGTCCAAATGATCGGCATCCTATCTGCCACAGAGTTTCTCATGAGACTGATGTTGGTAAAAGCCTGTCTCTAGTCGGGGGAACACAATTTCTGCAGCCTTCGGCATGTTTTCACAAACTCGCCCTCAGAGTATGAGGCTTTGATGCTGTTTGGTTAGCAATAAAGTAGCTAGCTTTCACAGCTGCATCTCTGATCTCTTGGCTACAACTAAAACAGACTGCTGTTTCCTCAAACCTGCCAACAATTCATTTATCTTCTCTGTTCTCAGTTGTCCTCGCAAGTTCTTGTATTTTTCATTGTGAACACTGAGCACACTGGCTTCTTATTTACCTCTGTGAAAAAATAGGAACTGGTCCATTTTTCATGGAAAACCCAACACTCTGTGTCCGCTTTCTCCTTTTTTTTTTTTTACAAAGTCATTTTCCACCAGCGGTGGAAATGCTTGACAGTGTTGGGGTTACATGTCAGTCTATCTATATTACCCAATACACTGACAGGCAGGAAGAGGGGACAGACCTTAGCTGAGTGACGGAGCAGCAGCTAGGATGATGGAAGCTATATGACAGTGTTTGTGTAATTACTCTCACTGTCATTTCAAGTCAAGTACCTTTATTGTAAACAATGAAACAGCGGAGCATCTCCCTGAGCACATAGTGCAGATATATTAATATATTATATTACAATTTAAATACAATTAAAAGATATTGCACAATAAAATATATCACACTGTTTCCAAGTAAGTGCAAATCAAGAGACCAGGTGCAAATTGTGTATGTGCAAATTAGTGTGTGCACCTTAGTGCATGTAATGCAACATGTTCATGTCTGAGGTAGTGTCGGGGGGTGGGGTGGTGGTGGAAGAGGGAGGGGTGTGGGCAGGGAGATTTGTTTAGCAGCCTGATTGCGTGGGGGTAAAAACTGTTCATTATCCTTGTGGTCCTTGCTCGGAAAGACCTGCATTTTTTGCCAGAGGGCAGGAGGTCAAACAGGTGATGAGCTTAGGGAGAACAGTCTCGAGATCGGCATGGTTAAACTCCCCAGCTGCTATAAAAACACTGTCCGGGTGTGCAAACAGGCTCCTGTTTATGTGAAGCTGTGCTAACGCTAGCTTGAGTTAGCGTCTGGAGGGAGATACACAGCACAGATGTAAACAGCTGTGAATTCTCTCAGCAGGTAAAAGGGACTGCATTTGAGCAACATGAATTCCAGATTAGGGCAGCAGTGACTGTCTATGATGGTAGTGTTCGTGCACCAGGAGTTATTAATATATATGCACAGGCCTCCGCCGATCTTCATACCAGAATCTGCTGCAGCAGTCAGTCAGATTCCTCTGTGTTGTGAGTCGCAGTTGGATTTCATCCATCTTATTCTGGATCGATCGGCATTTGTGAGGAAGATTGTAGGAAGTGGAGGCTTGAATGGATTAGCTTTTAGGCTAGTGTGAACGCCGGCCTGCTGGGCACTCCAATGAATTCAGGGACAGTCTCCATAGGAAGTACAACACAATAATGAATTAAGATAACATATCCATTGAGTCCACTGGTTACCGGCTGATAGTGGCCGCGCACCTTGCACTCTCACTCCCATTAGCCACGGCGGCGTGACGTCACATAACATGTTAGCCTCAGACTGCTAATAGCTAACTTGGTTAGCCAAATATTCACAGAAAAATACTAAATAAACAAATTAACAATGACAAAACCGCAATCATAAAAAGAGTACCAAGAGATCATATCCCATATATAAGGGTATTTGAGAAGTAGATAAAAGTTGCCTCTCAATCTTTGCTGGGTCACAGATCTGATGAAAGACGGGATGTAACAATGTCAGCTAAACAACAACCGCCATGGAGCTGCGTCAGTCGAGGTTGCTACTAGCAACAGAATGAGTGAGTACCCAGGATGGAAAGCGATTTCTCTTGATCTGACCCAAATTCAACTGACCTTGTTTGCTTATGTGTTTTTGTCTATAAAGTAGGGCATCCTCTTTTCTGTCTTGCAGGGTGAAAGACAACAGACAGCACTCTACGAGCCTCAAGCCATTAACCCACATTTAGTGAAGGTGTCGCTGTAATAAGAGGAGGAACAGTTAATGATTGGTCATTAATTAGTGCTTAGGAGACAGAGAAGTGGGCAGATGCTGCTCAGCCTTCCAGCGTCCTCTCCTCCAGAAACTAATGACGACCGACAAGCCTGTCTAATTATTCCTGATAAAGTGACTGTGGAGCCATAACCTATAGATGTGCTGTGCAGACTGGAAGGATTAAATGTACCTGTGAACCTATGGGTGGACAAGTGAATGTCTTCATCAGATTATTAAATGTATCCTTAGTCCATGCTGACTGCATGTTTGGTTCTGGTGATTTGTGGTAATTGCTGAAAATAATTTTCACTCTCCCGCCGTCATGGCTGACTGGGGGAGACTGACAGGTGTGAGAAGTAGTTATGTGATCTGAAGTGTAGCCACTAAACTATTAAACCTCCCCATTTGCTGTCAAGTTAGAGCTCACACATTTCCACAAAACTGAGGTGCATGCTCAGAAAACAGATGTCAAAATGGACTGACAGGCATGTTGCTTAAAGATAACATCTGCAAAAACTCCAATCAAATACCATCATTACAAATTGTCTCTTTTCATCATGCTAATATACACACATTTTGCCACACATTCCTGGACTCCTTTTCACGGTACGATAATATCACGATATACATTATTATTATTATTATTATTATTATTATTATTATTATTACCAGTTACAATGACCCTTACATGAATGATCTTTGGTTGAACAAATGCTTTATTAAGTTAATTGAAACTTGAAACCATTTTTAATGGAAGTATGTCTAAAAAGTCTCGCTTTTGAAAATAAATAATATTTTTTTCAATACCATATATAATCAAATGCACTTGGCATGATAATCGTCAATTTTCATACCACAGTATACCATGAAACTGGTATGTTGCTGCAACTCTAATCCGATTTTATGGATGTTGTCTTAATTTGTTGCTGAAGCATTTTTTTTGTATTATTGAAAACAATGAAAAGTTATGTTGGAATATAAGGGACCATGAAGATTATAGACAACTGTACAGACTCTACATTAATATAAGTTAACTTTAGATGCGTCTGAGCCACTTTTTACAGGATATGGCTGGTGTTATTCTTTATTTTTCTTACTGTTAATAAATCCCATGAGACTAATTTCATCTCTCATCCCAACACTTTTCAACTTCCCTACTTTGTCTGTGCCTCTGAGCCTCAATTGTCTAATTTGTTTCTACAGAAATGAGAGGGCACAAAAACTCATGCAAGACTTTTATTTATTTATTTTTTTGTCTGCTTGTAATACAATCCAGCCACTTATTTTAGCCAACAAACTGTGTTCTCTTTTTAATCTTATCTCTGATTGTGGATTTCCTGTCATGTAGGCCCCAGAGGGTCAGGGTTAATGGTGCCTTGTCACAGCAGTGCTATATCTTCCACTGGAGCACCACAAGGACGTGTTCTTTCCTCTTTGCTGTACGTCCTCTACACAGACGACTGTCGGAGTCAGTACAGTGATAGACACATTCTTAAATGAGTGGATGACAGTGTAATCAGTCTGCTCCAGGATGGAGAGACATCTCATGGGCCTGTTGATGATGAGTTTGTATACTGGTGTGATTGAATACCAATAAAACACAAGAAATAGTCATTGACTTTAGGAGGTCGGCATCTTTCCCTCCCTCCCAGACCATTGTTAAAGGTCAGGGAGTGTAGTAGTTGAGAGCTACAAGTATCTTCACACAATCATTGACAGGAAATGTAAATTTGATGTAAACACTGCAGCAATCTGTAAGGCCAGCAAAGACTGCATGTCCTACAGAGACTTAATGTCTTCAATGTAGACCGCAAATTAATGGTGCTATTCTATAGATCCTTCATTGAGTCAGTTTTAACATTTTCTCAAGGGTCCTGGTACGACAACCTGAATGTCCAAAAGAAAAAACGACTGGATAACAAGATCATCGGCGAGCAGCAGTCCTCTGCTCCTCTGTAATCCTCCATCTTTTATTGCCAAGTAGGAAGGCAGGATCGATTTTAGGGATCCCAGAGCTTCCTCTCATTTGATCTCCTCCCTTCAGGTCAGAGGTACAGGGCTTGCAGGGCAAAGAGCAATAGATTTAAATTTGCATTTGTCCCTAATGCAATAAACATGATTCATTTGCACAACAGGTAGGGCTGCACAATATATCGTTTTTTTATCGTCATCACGACATCAACTTGTGCATTAAACACATCGTGAAAGACTTTTAGACTTACTTTTAGAGTTAGCTGAAAGAAAGTATTAGTAGAAAACTGCACTTTAAATTGTAAACATTCTTTTTTTTTATGGTGCCTTTTGTGTTCAGGTCAGTTAAAGAATGTTGGAAATAATTTCCTTTATCTTTTTTAATTCAACAAGCAGTTTGTTGTATTTTATCAGTATACTGAAAGGCAAAACTGAGTACACTTTATTATCTGTTTATTTATCACAAGGTATATTGTTATCGCGTTGTTCAACACTGTTATTGAATATTGCATATTTTCCTCATGTCGTGCAGCCCTAACAGGTAAATGTTACCTTGCACCTCTGCACTTTCTGCTCACACTTACCACCACAGCACTTCTTCTTGTCTTTGATCTTGTTTTTGAACATCTATCACAGTTTTCTGCATATTTGTATAGATTTTATTGTTGCTACATAGTGTGTTCTGTCACTGTTTGTCTGTGCTCTGCTGCAAGTCGAATATCAGTAAAGTACTGAACTGAAAACACAAATCTTTACACAAATATGTAGTTACATCTGGGCAGTATTTCTGGCAGCAAGACGAATGGTATGACTGTAGCGATAGATCGATCTGGATCGCCTTTGTTTTGAAATTCTCACTTTATATAGCCTGTATTCTTTTTTATTAAAAAATATAGATTGTTTTTCAATTAAATTTCTGGAAGAGCTCAGTCATAAAATTGTCAAATCATATCTTTGTTGCTTTTTGTGAATTGAAATGGGCACGATATCATCTCATATCGATCGCAGGTCCATGAATTGAATCAAATCAAAATCATGACAGACTTTGTCATATCAGCAAATATTGTATCGTTGTCCAAAGAATCCATATGATATCATATCGTGATGAAACTTATGATTCACACCCCTACGAGACAGTGTATACAGTTCCCATGTTTCTTATAATAATTTGTCACCCAGTGTAGCTCATTGATCATCACCTTTATCCTTTACTAAATATAATATTACTTCCATTATACACATGCTGTGCAACTGTTCATTATAACCTATGCTGATCCTTTTTTTAAATGTGGGCCTGAACAGTCTAATACAGTCAGTGACATGTTTATGTGAGCATACGTGTTTGATATGTTCTCATCAAAGGATGCGTGTGCTATGGATTGGTCCACAGGGAAGCATTTTTTCCTAAAATCCCCACTAAGTCCCCAATAAACTCCCCACTTCCCACTTGCAGTTTGGGAAATCACCACTCGTCTCTTTTTGTTCCTTCCAGCAGTTTGCTTTTATCTGCTGTGTAACATTTACAATAATAAACACACTAATAATGAGCCGCTGTAACCTCAGCCCACAGAGGGAGAAGAAAGCCTCTGTGGTCTCTGTGTCTTGGCCTCGCAGTGTTCACGCAGGTCGCTTCACATAACCTCCGTTTTTTTGCAGAGGAACTCCGCAGTAATGTTTTTCTTTCTTTCACAGCCGCGTGTGGTTGCTGCTGTTATCCGTATTAACGTTGAGCATTTGGTCTGAGATTCAATTTGGATATCTCAGAAAAGTGGATGGTTTTTCCCCCGACATGGTGGTTATGTAGAAAAACCTTTTCATTATAACATCCATATATCTTCAGCTGAGGAGAATTACACAGAGGATGGAAGGAACATCTGTCTCCTTGATCTAAGGCATTAGTGTCCTCCTGACTTAAATGCAGTTTACTTTACTGCAGACCTGTGTTCCACAGTAGAATAAGATTACAGGATTACATGTACCGCACCAAGTGGCTCCATCTTCTTCATAAATCGTGACAGGTAATTGACAATGCAGCATCATGCCTCCTATCTGCAGGCAGTTCAGTGCGCGAGTGTGTGAGCATGCTTTTATAATTCTTTAGCATTGTACTTACGTGGTAAAGACAAATCAGTAAGTGTACCTAAAAATAGCACAGGTTATTCATTGAAATTCCACACGGCACAGCTCTAACTTTAATGGACATGTAGAGGAGAAATACATCTACCGAGACATTTCATTTATGCATCGGAAACAATAATGAAACTGCACTTTGTATAATTAGATGTCCTCAGTCAGTGAAGCAGAAAGATATGGCCAAAAAAGAAGCACACTGAAAACAATAAACTTTCAATTTCCTCAGTACTCCTGTTGGATAATGAGACGCTGTTTGAAAACAACATTTGGCTGCTTTCTGATTTGCGTGATTGCTGCTGAACTGTGATTAAATCTGTTGTCAAAGAGCAACGGTGTTGTTGGGCTGTATGAGATGGAAGTGGTGCTTTGTGGAGGTAATAATAAACACACAAATCTATGAAATCGTTTTTTAGGAAAAAAAAAAACAGGAGGCAGTCCAGAGTCGAGCTCTTTGTGACAAGATGAAGGAACGTGGCCACTCTGGAGAGGTGGAAAATACATTTTGGGTGAGAGTGCAGCGAGACAGAGAGAGAAAAAAAATAGAGGTGACATTGTTCAT
>JAOVVB010207770.1:0-10768 GCA_028570985.1 Heterobranchus longifilis
CATACAGGTCCTGGAGGGACGGCAGATTGCAGCCAATCACCTTCTCAGCAGAGCGAATGATACGTTGCAGTCTGATCATGTCCTTTGCAGACGCAGCAGCGTACCAGATGGACATCTCTGCAGCAACACAATACTTCATATACTTCGTCTTTAACAAATATTGCGCCTCCTGCGATTTGAAAATTGCAGGTCATATTGCGATTTCAATATAATTTTGATTAATTGTTCAGCCCTAGTAACAAATAGATGCAAAACAACAAAATAAAGAGACAAAAGCATCACAAAGTCTGTGTGTAGGAAAGATTGTGGGGCCTCCCTCGGATTCACTCGATAATATAAAACATCTGTGCCATTGTGTTTTAAATGTCAACTGCCTTTGTCTCATCAAAAGTGTGTCAAGGAATGATATCCAGAATATGTGATTTAATTAGTGTACTGTCTTTACGACCTGTGGTTTTGCAGCACCGCGCCTCAGTGCACCTGCCAGGGTTTGTGTGGGAACATCCTGCCACAGCTCATTAATCTCACACTGTAAACTGATGAAAAACGTGACACAGCTGGAATATTTCAAAGAGAAATACAGCCGCGGGCGTCAACAACACGGTCACGGAAGATCGAACTCGACGAGTGAAAACATTCCACACGTATGATCTGACACATTGTTGGCAAGAAGGACTTGGCAACTCGGGGATCGAACCCGTGACCTTTGTATCTGCAAAGTAGGTGACTGACTGATTGTGCCACTTTCCACACACCTTGTCGTAATGACAGGAAATGACATCACGTGCAAAACCTTTTGTCTTTTTATACTTAAAACATGTACGACAGTCAAAATGTAGGTGATAAAATTCTGAAAGAAATCGCAGGTCATCCTGCTGGTGTCAGGTGTGTTGTCAAATATTTTGGTGAAGTTTGATCAAACATTTGGCGAAATAGTAAATGTTGTGCTAATTACAGTAAGACACTGAATGTCAACACACATGTGACATATATGGCCCACAATGAATAAAAAAAGACCATCCTGCTCTGTCCTGTGAATGTCCGGTCTCTAGTTATTGTCTGTAAAGTTTCTTATTGTGAATAAACGTAGGAAAGCTCCACATCCTCTGAATGTTTGTGTTTGTAAAGTTTCATGAGGCTGTGATTATCCTAGAGGTCACTACAGATCATTTTATACAGCGAGGTCAAGTTTTTTTTTATTTTTAAAAAGGTCTCACTACAATGAAATGGTTGCTATGGAGACTGACATCATCACACATGAATACAATTTGGGCTCATTGAATCCACAAGAGTCTCATCTTTACAGTCAGACCCAATTTATATAATTCAAGACTGTTTATGGACCCCAGTATGCAGAAATATTCAAATATACCCATTTTAGAATAAAATAACACATTAGTACTGCACGAGGAAAACGGTCTCACTTTATTTTGCAGTACAAAGACGTAACAAGCCGTACTTAGTATCCAATTAGACAAAAACTATACACTAATGAGATGCAATAAGCCTCCCCCTTGTATTAAATTATTCAAAAACAGTCAATTAATAAGACGTAACAAGTCGTCATTTCTATCCAATTAGACAAAAAATAGGTTTTGATACAGAGTAGGCTTGTCTCATTATTCTGTCTAATTGAATATAAAGTAAGCCTAGGCTATGGTTTATTATGTCTTATTAGTTGACAGTTTTTGTCTAAGTGGATATAATAGACTATTGGCATCTTATTGATGTATAGTTTTTGTCTAAATTACGGCTTGCTACGTTTTATTAGTGTAGCCCACCATAAAATAAAGTGCAACCAGAAAAACTGCAGTTTCTTTGCTCCAAACTGCATGGGATTATCATAAAGTGGGCATGTCTGTAAAGTGGAGACTCATGGGTACCCATAGAACACATTTTCATATATCTGGAGGTCAGAGGTCAATGGACCGCTTTGAAAATGGCCATGCTAGTTCCCTAGCCAAAATGTAGCCTAAATTTGGAGTATTATTTAGCCCACTTCCCAATGAGCTAGCATAACATGGTTGGTACCAACGGATTCCTTAGATCGTCTAGTTTTATATGATACCAACATATATGTAGCTAGCTTCAAAATCCAGCCCGCTACAGCCTCTGAAAGACGTGACGCACGTGACATCGGCGTCATGTCGCCCGCTGTCACGGGGTTAAAGATATTATGGATATTATGACTTTTGGTTGTTTTAATTTGACAATTAGTTCATTTTTTATTTTATTTTTCATCTGTAAGAATTCTTTTCATTTATATTGTATATAAAATGTTTAATTTCTTGGTAACACTTTACTCAATTCCCCTTTATTTTGCATTTATTTAGAACTGCAAATTTCCTTGGAATTTTCAAGAATAAATTAAAGATCCATGTTTTTTTATTTGGCTTTTAATGTAAGTTAACTATTGCTAATGTCATGTTGTGTTGTGATCAAATTGTTTATTTTATTTTGTATTTATTGTAATTTTTTTTCTTTCTGTTAAGCTGCATCTTTGCATGGAAATGTGCTATATAAATTAAGTTATTATTATTATTATTATTTATTTATTTATTTTTATTTATTTATTTTTATAAGCAGTAGCGATATATTTAATAAGTGTTATGACATTTGAAGTGTATAACAGGTATTTGTCAACAATTTTAACTTCATTATTAGTGCCCAAAAGAAATAACAAATACAAAAATATGATTTTTTGGGGGATTAATTATGTAGTTTTACCTTTAGTTTCAGCTCTTCAGTGAATTTGATGTTTGTATGAGTGAAATATTCAAATGTTCATATTCCCAAAGTAGAATTTAAAATAAAGTTGAGGGTTACCTGCTCGTTGAATGAAACAGAATGAGGCAAAAACAAAATTCAATTAGATTAATTTATTGATTGAGACGTTATATTCTTTCATAAATAAGGTTAAGTGCAGCTGTTTACAATCACAAAAAATACCAATAATTACAATAAACTATAGAATAGGCTATTTACATAATTTCATATAAGCAGAAAGTTTCCTTCAATATTAAGAATATTATGAACTTCACACACATCATAAGTACAATAACTTGACCTGAAATTAATCTTTAGAGATACTTTTCTGTCGTTCAATTGATGTACTCACACATGCACACAATAAATAGGACAATAAATAGCATAATTTACACTTATTCAAATGATCAGCCATGTTTGCCAGTGTTCTGTGACAAACATGTGAAAGTAATTATTCAACTTTTAATCAATGAAGCCAGAGGGAGACCGTTCTTTGATCTGCCTTCTCTGACTTTTAAAAGAAAATTATTGAAGATTCCTAATTTAGACATACACATGATGAACTGGATAAGTTAAAAAATATATATACAATTAGGATAAACAATAGCTATATATTTATATTCAACAACAGGTAAACCAGGGGTCTCAAACTCAAACTGACTTGGGGCAAAAATGACAAACATTACAACTTTTTTTCTCAAAACATTACGAATTGTGTCCTTAAACATTGCGACTTTTTGTAATCATTGTGTTTTTTTTTCTTGAAAGATTGAGATTTTTTCCTCAAAATATTCAGACTATTTGTTCCCAAAACATTATGACTTCTTCCCATAAACTTGTGTGTATTTGTTCTTGAAAACTTTTTTTCTTGATTCAGTATGACTTTTTTCTCATAAAATTGTGACTTTTTCTGTAAAGTGTTTTTTTCTTGAAACATGACTTTTTTCTTGGGAAAACATTTTTTTCTCATAAAAGTGCGACTTTTTCTGTAAACATTATGACTTTAAAAAAGAAAAAAAATCATCATCACTTTGTGGACCAGATTGTAATATATTTTTGACATCATGTCGCGGGCCGGAGGGAGCGGGAGGGGGCCCCCCCCGGGCCAGTAGTTTGAGACCACATATGAGTCCATCAATCCTGACGTGGTGCAGATGTAGCTGTATTATGTTGCTCTTTATAGAAGCGCGGCTGCTATGACAGCCACTGTGACAGAAATGAGGCTGATTTTGTTGTTGATTGCAGCTGCTGTTGCTGTTGTTGCTGATGCTCCGGATCCTGTTCCGGATCCTGCTGCGGATCCTGTTCCGGATCCTGCTGCGGATCCTGCTCCTGCTCCTGCTCCGGATCCCGATCCTGATCCTGATCCTGATCCTGATCCTGATCCTGCTGTTGTTGCTGCTGCGGTTGTTGTTGTTGCTGCTGCAGTTGTTGTTGTTGCTGCAGTTGTTGTTGCGGCAGTTGTTGTTGCTGCAGTTGTTGTTGTTGCTGCTGCTGCTGCTGCTGCTGCTACATTTGCTGCTGCTGCATTTGCTGCTGCTGCATTTGCAGCATTTGCTGCTGCAGTTGCTGCTCCTGTTGCTGTTAATATGGTTGATTCTGCTAGATTTGGTGCATTTTGTGCTGTTGCCTCTATTGCTGTTACTGCTGCCTGTCCTGCTGTATGTGCTATCATTGCCACCACTTGCGCCTGTTGTGCCCCCATAGTGTTTAAGACATCTGCTGCTTCTCTTGATTTTGTGGCCACCGTATCGGCAGCTTCTTTAGCGTCTGCAAGTATTTCTGGCATTGAATTTGAAGATGCTGCCAATCTTGCTGCAGTTGCTGCCTTCTTTGCTGCTTCTGTTAATCTTTCTGCTGTTAATGCTATTGCTGCTGTTTGTGGTGAATCTGCCGCTTCTGCTGCTGCCAGAGATGCTTCTTGTGCCGCTTGCGCAACTTCTTCTGCAGCTTGTACTGCCTCCTCAATTGATGCACTCCCTTTTGCAAATTCTGTGGCAAGATCTGCTGCTCTCACTGCTGCGATTGCTGCCCTTTCTGCTGCCACACTTGCTCCTGGACCAGCAGCCATTGCTGCTGCTGAGGCGGCTGATGCTGCTGCTGCCGCCGCCGCTGTCATCCCTGCCACTGCTACTCGCTTTGCTTGAGCTGCATCTGGTGTTGTTGCCGCTGCTGTCATTGCTGCCACTGCTGTTGTTGCTGCTGGCGCTGCTGCTACGGGTTCATCTGCTATCGGTCCTTGTGGGTTGTTCACGACAGGTCTTGGCGTTACATTTGTGGCTGTCCCTTGGGATACCAGTGGCACCACTCCAGCTGCTACATTTGCTGCTACTGTTGCAACTTTTGCTGCTGATTTTGCTGCTGCCGTCAATGTGCCTGGTGCTGCAGCTTCTGCTAATGTTTCTGTTGTAAATGCTGTTGCTGTTGCCAGATTTGCCACTAATTCTGCTATGGCTCTTACTGAACTTTGTGCCTCTGTCAATTGTGTTGATTCCACCGCTGTGATTGCTAACAATACTTGTAATGCTCCATCTGATTCTGTTTTCAATGTTTTTGCAGCTTCTGCAGTTGCTGTAATTGCTTCTTGTGGATTTGTTATGGAAGCTGCTTGTGCTGCGTCTCTCGCCGCCATTGCTGCTTTTATTGCTGCCATAGCTATTTCTGGTTCCTCTCCTGAATGTGTTGATAGTGCTACTGCTTCTGCTGCGTCTGCTGCGCTATTGGCTGCATGTACTGCCATTTCCTTTGATGCTGTACCTTCTGCTACTAATGTGGCAACTCTAGCTGCTGTTTTTGCAGCTTCTACTGCAGCTTCTACCTGTTCGGATGGAGCTCCAGTGGCTGCTGCTGTTGAGGCTGCTAGTGCTGTTGCTGCAGCTACCACTGCTGTTGACATTGCTGCTGCTTTTTCAACTTGTCCCTCTGCTGCTGCTGTTCCTCCTGCTGCTGCTGCTGTTGTTTCAGCGGATGGTGGTGCTGCTGTTGGCAGTGGTGGTGCTGGTGCTTCATTAGTTGTTGGCACTGAGGATGAAGCGATGCCTCCTCGTGGGAGTGCTGCTTTTGCAGCTGTTGCTGTTGCTCCTGAAGCTCTTGCTGTTGCCTGTGCTGCTGCTGCCATTAATGCTGCAATGTCCTCTGTTGTTGCTATTCCAGTTGCTGTCGATGCTGCCAATGCTGTTGCTTCTGCCATTTCCGCCACCGCTTGTGCTGCTGATATTGATATCGCTGCTGGCCCACTGGCGGATGATAATTCTGCTTTAAATATGTCTGCTGCTGCTAATGATATTTTAGCCACTGTTTTTGTAGCTTCTGCAGCTTCTGCGACTGCTGATGGGTTGCCTGAAGCTGCCGCTTCCGCTGCTGTTGCTGCTTCTTCAGCAGCCTTTGCTGCTATTGATGATGCATTTGCAAGTGACTGTTTGTTGATTGATGTTGATTCTCTTGTTTGTGCTTGTGCTGCTGCCACTGCTGCTACTACTTTGGCAGCTTCAGCAGCTCCTATTGCTGCCGCAGCTGCTGATGCCGGTGATGCTTCTCCTGTTGCCACTAATGTAGCAACTCTGGCTGCTTCCATTGCAGCCTCAATTGCCATTTCCGCAGCTGGGGATGTTGTTGCTCCAGTGGCCGTTGAAAGGGCTGCTCCTGCTGCGGCTGCTGTAGAAGCCGCTGCTGCTGCTGCAGAAGCTGCTGCTGCCGTCACTGTGGCTGTTGTTGTTGGTGCCAATGTTGGCTGTATTACTGTTGCTGGTGCTGCTGCTGCCGCCGCTGCTGCTGCTGCTGCTGCTATTGATGCATTTATTGCCTCTTTGGCTTTTTCTGTGGATAGTGCTGCCAGTTCAGCTGCTTTCTCTCTTGTTGGTGCTGCAAGGACTTGTGCTGCTGCTTCTGCTGCTTCTGTAGCTCTATTTGCTGTTTCTTCTGCCATTGCTGCTAATGGCTCAACTTCATCTATCGCTGCTTGTAGAGCGGGTGCTGTTTCTGCTGTTGTTGGTCCTGTGCATGCAAGTAATTCCCTTAGTGCTTCTACCGCGTCTGCTGCTTCTTTTGCTGCAATTTCGGCTGCTCTTATGGCAGCTGCTGCACTTTCTGGTGTTGTTTCTGATCCTTCAATGTTTGCTGCTAATCTTGTTGCTGTTGCTGCTGCTGTTGCTGCTGTTGCTGCTTTTATTGATACGGCAAGACCTTTCTGTGCACACGCTCTTGTCGCTGCTGGTGCTGCTGTTGCTGCTTCTATTGCTGCTGTTGCAGCTCCTGTAGCTGCATCTGCTGCATTTGTTGCCGCTTCTGCTGCCATTTCATGTGAAATTTCCCCTCGTGTTAATGCTGCGGCAGCAAGAGCTGCTGCTAGTGCAGCTGCTGAGCCATTTTCTGCAGCTGCTGATGTTTCTTCAACTGTGGCGGCTGTTATTGCTGCTGCTGCTGATGCTACTGCTGTTGCTGCAGCTGTTGCTGCTGTGGCTGTTGGTGTTGCTGCAGCTGCGGCTATTAGTAGTGGTAGTGGTGCACTTGTTAATGGTGGTGTAGTTGTTGTAGAAATGGCAGCTGCTGCAGCAGCTGCCTTTGCTGCTTCCTTAGCTGCTTCAGCTGCTTCTGTTGCCTTTTCAGCTGCTGTTTCTTCAGTTGTTGGGTTTGCAGCAGCTGCTACGGCTTCTGCGGCTAATTGTGCTGCTACAATTGATTGTTGCATTATTGGTGTTCCTGGGTTTGCTGCAGTTGTTTCATCTGGAGCTGCTATTAATGCAGCCAGTAGTGCCTGTAGAGCTCCTTCTGCTTCTTCTGCTGCCTCTGTTGCTGCTGCAGTAGCTTCTTGTGCAGTTTCTGCTGTTGTTGCAGTTGCAGCCTTGTCTGCTGCCTCTGCTGCTTTATCGGCTGCAGCTGATGCATTTAATGAGGCCTCTGCAATCTTTGCTACTACTTCTTCTGGGAATTCTGGGGCTGTTGCAATTGCCTGTTGTGCTGCACTTAATGACCTTTTGGCTGCGTCTGTTGCTAATCTTGCTAGATCTGTTGCCGCTGTTGGTGGTAGTAGTCCATTTCTTACTAGTGAAGCAACTACTGCTGCCTCATCTGCAACTTTGGCAGCAGCTTCTGCAGCTGCTGCTGCTTCTACAGCGGTTGGTCCAGTAGTGGCACCCGCTGCTGCTGCTGCTGTTGCTGCTGCTGCTGCTGCTATCGCTGCTGCTGTTTCTGCTGCTTTCGCACTTGCTGCAGTTGTTGCTTGTGATGTTCCAGTCGTTGTTGTGGCCACTGTAGTTGTTGTGGTTGGCCTTTGAGGTATTGCTGCAGAAATAGCCGCTGCTGCGTCAGCTGCTTCTTTTGCCTTTTCAGCTGCTGTTTCCTCAGTTGTTGGGTTTGCTGCAGCTGCTGCGGCTTCTGCGGCTAATTGTGCTGCTGCAATAGATTGTTGCATTATTGGTGCCCCTGGGTTTGCTCCAGTTGTCTCATCTGGAGCTGCCATTAATGCTTCCAGTAGTGCCTGTAGAGCTCTTGCTGCTTCTTCTGCTGCCTCTGTTGCTGCTGCAGTAGCTTCTTCTGCAGTTTCTGCTGTTGTTGCAGTTGCAGCCTTGTCTGCTGCCTCTGCTGCTTTGTCTGCTGCAGCTGATGCATTTAATGATGCCTCTGCAATCTTTGTTGCTATTTCTGCTGGGAATTCTGGAGCTGTTGCAATTGCCTGTTGTGCTGCAGTTAATGCTGCTTTGGCTGCGTCTGTTGCTCTTGTTGCTAGTTCTGCTGCCAACACTGGTGTTAGTGGTCCATCTCTTAATAGTGGAGCAGCGAATGCTGCAATTTGTGCATTTGTTGCAGCAGTTTCTGCTGCTGCTGCTGCTGCTTCAGCGCTGGGTCCAGTAGTGGCAGCCGCTGCTGCTGCTGTTGTTGCTGCTGCTGCTGCTGCTATCGCTGCTGCTATTTCTACTGCTTTTGCACTTGCTGCAGTTGCTGCTTGTGATGTTCCTGTTGTTGTTGTTGTTGTTGTTGTTACAGTCACTGTTGTTGTTGCTGTAGAACTTTGAGGTGTGGCGGTAGAAACAGCCGCAGCTGCAGCAGCTGCACCTGCGGCTAGAGCTATTTCCTTCGCTGCGTCAGCTGCTTCTTTTGCCTTTTCAGCTGCTGTTTCTCCATGTGTTGCATTTGCTGCAGCTGCTGCAGCTTCTGTGGCTAATTGTGCTGCTGCAATTGATTGGTGCATTATTGGTGTCCCTGTGCTTGCTGTTTCATCTGTAGCTGCTATTAATGCTTCCAGTAGTGCCTGTAGAGCTCTTGCTGCTTCTTCTGCTGCCTCTGTTGCAGCTGCAGTAGCTTCTTCTGCAGTTTCTGCTGTCGTTGCAGTTGCAGCCTTGTCTGCTGCCTCTGCTGCTTTATCTGCTGCAGCTGATGCATTTAATGACGCCCCTGCAATCTTTTCTGCTACTTCTGCTGGATATTCTGGGGTTGTTGCAATTGCCTGTTGTGCTGAACGCAATGCTGTTTTGGCTGTGGCTATAGCATTTGTTGCTTGTTCTGCTGCCAATATTGGTGTTAGTGGCCCACTTCTGACTCGTGACGCAGCCAATGCTGCAGTTTGTGCATTTGTTGCAGCAGCTTCTGCAGCTGCAGCTGCTGCTACAGCGTGGGGTCCAGTAGTGGTTGCTGCCACCGCCGCTGCTGTTGATGCTGCTGCTGCTGCTATCGCTGCTGCTATTTCTGCGGCTTTCGCACTTGCTGCCTTTACTGCAGGTGTTTCTGGTCCGATTGTGGTTTGGGTTGGTTCTGATCCTGCTGCTGTTCCTGGTGCCCCAGCCGTTGGTCCCCCTACTGTCGTTGCTGCCGCTGTTGTCATTATTGCTGCAGTTGGTGACATTGTGGTCATTGTTGGTGACATTGTGGTCATTGTTGTTGACATTGGGGTTGTAGTTGTTGTTGAATCTGTCGGGGCGGCTGTAGTTGTCGTTGGAGACATTGTGGTGCTTTTGTTGGGACACTTCTGTCTCAGGCTTCCCTCAGCGGGCTGGCTGTTGGATGCTGTTTCAAGTCAAGAGCTTGGTCAGAATTCATTCATTCATATATATTGTCACATTTAGTTTTTGTTTCCTATTTGAACATATCACTTCGATTACTTACCAATAAGCACGAGGGCGACGAGAAAGGTCTCGGCGATCATTGTGATCTGCATCTGTTCTCCTCCGCTTTCTCTCATCTCCTGAAAGAAAATTAAAAACAGTAGAAAGGAGATTTTTTTAACCTCTACGTGCAGGTCGTTTGCAAAAGAATAACATGCTTTCCTTCATCTGAGGACATATCTAATATTGTAGACTTCCAAATATTAAGCATGTGTTACATAATATGTTGCAATGCAATGACAATGCAGGAAGGTGCTGTAAAAAAGTATTGTATTTGGGATTCTCATAAGGGTTCCTGTAAAGTATACCTGTACTAGAAATTACGCGTTTTTCCCCCTTTTTCCTCTTGTCATAATTTGGCCCATTTTCTTTGGAAATAAAAGTGGTATTCCAAATCCAAAAAACATTTGAGCAGTTAAACATTGATGTCAACATATGATGGAAACAAGATAAAAGCTTGCTTCTGGTTGTTTTTATGGTAGTGAGTATTTGGTTTACTTTATGTAGTTAAGGAAGGTCTGATGGTGCGAGGGTGTAATATTTCAAACTGTAAATGCAGCCACACCCAACACAAAAGAGAAGATGTAGCCAACAATAGGTTGTTTGCAATAACGTTCTATTATGACACTCAGACAGTGATGAGTCACTGAAAAAAGTAAAACGATGCTGTCTTTCTCATTCTAATAGCTGAAAATTATTAGTTCATTCATTTAAACTGAACTTTCTAATTTATATTCATGGTTGAACCTTTTTTTTGTTTTTTTTGTTTTTCATGTTGGTACAATATAAACTGGCAGCAGGACATCAAATTAACATTTTTCAATTGAGAACCTAAAATAATCCAACCTTCAAAAAAATGGTTGAATGAAGTTAAACATTTTAGGTTAAACTGAATGTAATATTTA
>JAOVVB010207801.1:0-10768 GCA_028570985.1 Heterobranchus longifilis
CTGAAAACTCCTAAATATATATTCAACATTTTGGTAAACTATATTCAACATATTCCAGTCAGTAACTCAGTGAAAACGGGCGAAAGTGCGCCGCTGTAAAGGAGAGGGGTGCGCTGGATTTATAACACAAGACAAAACGAGAGCATCATTGTGAAATGAAATGCGGCACCATAATTGCTTTATCTTGATTGTCTTGTTTTGATAATTGTTCCATGGTACCTACCTGCCACACTGTCGTAGTCCTGCTGAGGGTCATGCCAGTAAAGGCTGGGTGTGGTCCTCCAGTGGCGGTACAGGCGTGTGTGAAGCACTGACAGGGTCAGGAGGATCAGCAGGAAGCCCAGCGCTGCTGCTGCCCACACCGCCTCGTCTGTCCTGGGCGTCCTCAGCAACCCCTTACTCTCCTCAGTGGCCCCTGAGTCCTCGTTGCATTCGCAGTGTTCGCCTGCTTTGCAGCCGTCACAGTCGTGGCTGTTGGGCAGGTAACCGGCTGGCTGCGGGTTCTGGTGCCGTTGTGGCCCGGGAGGATCCGATTGGGATTTGGAAACCAAATCGAAGCCGATCTTGTCGTTGCTGTGGTGAGGGCGTGTGCCGCTGTGTGTGTGCTTATGATCCAACTCTCTCTCTTTAACATCTACTACTTCATTATCCTTCATCATGTTGTCTTTATCAGAGTTTTTCTCTGTCAGGCTGTGTTTAACAGAGTCTTTGTCTCTCTGTTTAGCTGTACCGTCATCTTTGGAATCGAGGTCCAGGGCTTCAGGCCTGGCAGTGTCGTTATGTTCGCTGTTTACATCCAAACCAGCAGAGGGCTTTCTGTTTCTAAGTGTAGTGTCAGACATATTTGACCCCAAAGGAGGTGTGGGCCTGGGTGTAAGGCCCTGATTTGTATTTTGGATCTTAGACTGAGAAGGAGCTTCCCTGGGGCCGGTCCTGTTCCCTGCTGATGGTCCAAGCATGCTGTTGTAGTTCTGGACATCCCCTGTCCTGCTAATAGTGGTTCTGCTGGTCTGGTGTGTTATTGCGTTCTCATCCTTAATGTGTTTTTCTCTAATGGCAGCTCTTATCTGCCTGCGTTTGCCTTCCTCTTTAATTAGTTTCAAGCTTTCCTTCTTCATGTTGAACTCTGTCTCCATCGCTCCATTCAGCAGAGAAGAGACGGTCTGCTCGCAGCAGCGCCTCAGAGACTCCTGCTGATTTACAACAACAGCTACTTAGAGACATATACAAGACTGCTGAAATAACTCTATTGTGCTGCTTTTATTGCAGCACATCTAAAAGTACTGATAATTAACACAATGTAAATAAACAAACAGGTTCTCCAAACCTTCATTTTTGCTGTGTGTTCCTCTGGATGTGCTGACCGGGTTAACAGCAGGTTGTACTTCCTGCTCTGGCTCACACCACCAGACTTATTTCTTGTGGATGCTGTGATCTCCAGCCAATCACAGACGTCCAAAGAGGCCACGGTGGACAGCTCCAATGTGTGACCCCATGACACCAAGGCTATTGGCTGAACACAAAGCAAACAGTGATTATACACTCACTCTCTGTCCTCAATGTCCTAATAAATGGTAACACTGAATAACGCATTTTCACGTAAAAATCAGTGCTCAGCTTGTTTCTCTGATAACTCAAGATCCAGACATCTGATGCCTAAAATCCTTCATCCAGTTAAAATACACAGTTGAAAACAACCAGGATCTAAAAAGTGTTTTAAAACTGGATAGAAAGTTAGTTTTTGGCAGCTTCTGGCAGACAACCACAACACTGTCACATGCACAAAGGGGTTATGATGACATTGACAGGCGACCAAATGTAACAAACCATTACCTTGAATAAAATTATGGATTTCTCTGCATTTGAAAATCGTTAGAAACATTTAGGATAATGTTAGTACACAACTCAACAAAATATATAACATAGGTCTAGTCATTTATAAACATTTTAATGTGGATATGTTGCATGTTATACCTGTAAAGTTAGCAAAGACATGTCATCAAACTTTGCAAAGTTCAAAATATTTCAACAAGTGAACAGAAAGTATATAGGTCACAGAACTATTGAGATTCTACCGTGGCTTTGGTGGGGTGGAGAACAGAGATAGGTTTTGTCTCACCATGTGGTCACTGAGCTGTGGATGTGATGTAATGATGTAGTCTGACAGACAGTTGAAGGCCAGGACAGACAGAAGTAGACGCTCGTGGAGAGGAGCACAGGGATGGTAGAGCAAAACAGTAGCTCCATGCTGGAACAGACACACAAATACAAGCACACATGTGATTCTCCTTGTCCCCATTAGATCATCTACCATTACCACAAGGTTTCCACCAATTTGGTTTTCACCAACAGTTATGACACAAGACTAAGTGCTTACAATAATGTCAATATTGTATTCCCTCCTTGTCTGTTAATAATGTTTTTCCTAAGGGGGGATGTACCAACTCATGTGTTTAACCTGCTGTGATCTCCAGTACATTCTGTATTATGGTCTACAATGGCCCATTAATAAAACTTACTGTTTGTTAAATCCCTCATATTTCAAGAAATCCTACGTTCAGTGGCAGCCCTGCTACCAACGGTCCAAACAGGTAGAATATTTCTTGGCAGACTTCCCTGTATTACTCTTAATTTAAGTCGCGAGGAAACAATACAGTTATTGTGTCTTAACTCCACAGTTTGGTGCTTTCCTGGCTAAAACTAGATTTGGAAATAATACCGAAGGGACTGTGGGCAAATTGGTAACTCAGAAGTTCTCTATGCATCTACCAACCCCCTTTTGTCAAAACTATGGTATCTTAAGGAAAATAAATAACACCAAGACTTGTTTCATGCTGCAACTTACGTGCAAGTTATTGAGCCACCGTTGAGGAGGACAGTACAAGTACTCTCCACTCTCTGCCCTTACTGGTCTGTACGCTCCACTATAACACACAGATACAGACACACATCTTAATATCCCCAATAGCCCTTATATGCATGACAGTGATAACTTAATTGCAGTATTACAATGCACAGAAACCAAGAGTAGATAATGACATGGTTGTGAGTTTTTGTGACTTCATGTGTGTCCATATTCATATGTGTGCATGTGTCTCCTAATTTGTCTCGAGAACATTTGTATCACATGTCTGTCCAAACAGCCTTACCTGTTGGGAATGGTGTGGTTGTAGGAAATAGATGTATCCATGCAGATCTGCCTGGCTGGCTGCAGTGAAAATAAATCAGGTCAAATTAGATTGTATCACCTTTGGGTTTTACTTAACTCTAAACACACCCAGTCATCAGTCACCCAAGACAACATAACATAACAAGGAGGACATTTAGTTAACTCAAACTAAGGCTGCGGCTAAAACATGTTGAAAACAGGGTGAAGCTTTTGGTTCCATTCATGCATTATTTGTGAAATAGCCATTAGTGTTTGAGCGTCAAAGGTCAAATAAAGTGCTTAGTTAAGTGTTTACTCACCACAGGATCATACACTGTGTCAATATTGGGAAGTCTCTGTAAGAGAGACACACAGGTTAAACCATGGAGCAACCTGAACAAACCAAGTAGGTTTAACTCTTAAAGTTAAAGTAATTAGAAACTATACATGTTTTCAAAAGAAGCCTCACATACATGCATTTTGGCTTTACAGTTCTTCTGTTATAAGCTTAGTCGATTTGGGTATGCCAAATAGGTGACAAAAAAGGGTGGGTGTTAAATATTTACGAGCTGACTCAAACTACCAGTAGTGCCAGATGTACTAGATTGACCACAACAATTACTTTCCCATGATTGTTTCAACTTCCTGACTGGCACCCAGTGTACTGAAGCACACCCCACCAGCCAGGGAGGTTTTGGAGATAATGCTAGCACAGATGATGATGATGATGATGATGATGATGATGAGGTTGGTTGTATCCATAGTTACCTGAGTAGACTCTGGCCAGGTAGACCCTGGACAGTCCCAATAAACAGCATCTGCAGGCAGGTCCCTATCCAAAGACAGCTACACACACACACACACACACACGCGAAAATTTAGTGTATTTTAATGCCTACAATGACTGAATATAACTTATATCCTTAAACCACTGGGTGACACACACACACACACAAACAAAACAACAACAACAACAACAAACCTCCTCCAGACACATTTTATAGCATCTAAAAAATACTCTGCTATGATTAATATTTTGTTTAGCATGGTTTTCCCCCACAAAAAACTGAAAAGGGTCTGGAAGCACATCTACTCTTCTCCCTCATCAAACAATTCTGGATCTGGCCAACCACTGCCATGACTTGATTGGTTCCTTAGACATGTGATGTCATAAAACCTGGCAGTCTGAATCCAGAATTTTGAGACTGTTACAGGCACATTGCAGTTTCAAGGCAGAAATTCTCAGCTATGGTGTCATTTCACTCATGATATGTCTTGTAGCAACTAAACACCATATACCGTAGACATGTTAACATGATTAGAAACTTGATTTTCACGGGAGGGGCTCTTAAGTTATTCAATTCTAAGTTACCTTTCCATTGTCACATCCCGGCCGCGGAAACTGGGAGACACCGCACCGACCCAAACTGACCCACAGCACGGCCAGCACAGTCACTGTCAGCGGCGGGGACATCGTTTAACTCGGCATGGTCATTCAAGAGCTGTCATAGCTTCCCTTTGGTCCTCAGGGCGACTGACAAAGAACTGACCTTTCATAATCCCACAACACACATTTTCTTTGGCAAAGTCCCATAACAGAGGAGCGGTGAAACGTGCGAATGTCGGTGAAAAAGCCAGGTAACATTAACCGCCCCACAGCGTCGCGTGTGCGTCGTCTTTTTTAAGTTAATCTTAAGTTAGCTTGTTGTTCTAACGTTACATTATAAAGTTAAACGAATGACGGTTAGTTAACGCGAAAAGGGTAATAGAAAGTGTACTTCCATACTTTGCCTCAGTGTAGATACACAGATGTCAAGTTATTCACATTATTGACAGATAACGTTTTCCTTATAAATTTCAAAATATAATCGTTGTTTTTTTTTGTATTAGCTTCATTAGCCATGTTAATATCTTTCTCATTTTTCTAACTCTAATTAGTCAGTTGAGTATTCCATATTATATTTTGTAGCTATGTACGATTCAGTGTTTCTTCTTTTTCATTGAAATTGTAATGTCCTTACTTTTATTCTGAGGATAAAATCTCATTTCCGGATTAGCGCTGATTCTCTGCTGTTTCCGGATAACTTTACTCGGCTGTTAAACTACGGAAGCTGGAAAGGAACAGAAAGTCGAAGTAGGATCACACTCCCCTGTAGTTTGAACTCTGAATGTCCTCTGGGAGGCGACACAGCAGCATAATATGATTCAAATTAGTGTTCACTGTATCTCTTGTGGTTGGTACATGGTTATAGACCAAAGGAAAAACTTTTTTTTCTGCGACCCAGTTCAAACAATCAGTTTTGCTTCTGAGCTGCTACGGGCAAACAAGGTAATTCCCCTGGACTTGTGCAGGGGATATCATTGTTAATTCGAGTAAGAATGTTTGCATTTGGTATCGAGTTGTTAAGCATAGTAAAAGTGTTGTTCTGTCACCGTAAGCAGTGAAACCGGCATTACCTGTTGCCACAGGTAAACCAGCCAGGTGCGCAGTGCGCGTCTAAAATGTTGTTGCTTTCAAAATAAAACAGACTGTATACAAATAGTCTGTGGAATAAAAGCGCGCACTCTGTCAGTTATTGTGTTGCAAAGAACAGAAATGAATAATGAAAAAGTGGAGTTGGCACATTAAACATATAGTGGGTGCATTTTTAAATATTTTCTTTCACAGTGGGTTTTATTTTGACACTTGTGAAGGGAAGTCTCTTTGATTTTGGACATCTTGACACTTTCCCTGTTTCCCCACCCATAAAACTCACAAGCTCCTGTCATAAAGTACACAGGTGGGTCTGTCAGAGGAGACGTGTGTCCCTGGGCAGAGGAGAAGACTGGACCTAAATGGAGTCCACCCTCTCCAAAGGTTTGCTGTCTTTTACTATTATTTGGTTAGCAATCTACTTAGTTTATATCTGGGCTGAGTGTGGGCTTAATTACATTACAGACAATGGTCATTTCAGGCAGAGAGCAAATGATCCATTTGTTACTGTTTTATAGAGGTATTTCTATGACAGATATAGCCTATTTACTCAAAACAAAGACTTCTTTATTTTTACTGTTAAGGGTGTGGCACCTTTCTGAATTGTTGTAATAGTTAGGCAATTTGCTGGATTTATGACAAAGGGCACCAACAAGTAATCAATCTGCAGCCACCATTTCATTGATTTAGCATTATGTTTGATTTTTACTATTCTATGTTTTAATCTGGCTGTCTATTTAAGCAAGAGGGACAATAAGGAAGTGCAGCCAATAGGTTGCTACAACAGCTGATAATATTTGCAGATAGATCACAGGAAATGGTGTCTGTCTCTCATCCTGTCACCTTGTATGGGGTAGCTCCAGATGGAGCAGGTGCTGCAGGGGTCCTGCAGCCAGCGGCGGTCCCTCCTGGTGGTTTGCAGCCCCTCGCTGAGGAAACAGAGCCTGCAGAGCCTGCAGACCTGGGCAAGGTGGAGGGAACCAAGAGTCAGCCCGGACACCCTGCAGGAGCAGGAGATGGACAGGTGAGCAGGAGAGGCATTAGAAAAACACAGAACAATCACTTTAATAAAAGGTGCATGGACCCATATTACTTTGCCACCAAATATTCAAGAAACATTATTATTCATTAGTTATAATTCCATGACACCAATACACATTATGCATGTAAAATGCACACAGTTGTAAAAAATAATGAATTGCATTAAAATCAAGAACATTGTTACCATAATGCTTGTCAGCTCTGTTTATGTGTAACTATTCCCACCAGATTGAATTCTAAAGAGTGTTAATTTGATCTCTGGTATTGTTACATGGTTACTGTTGTGAAGGACACAGTCGATAATCTCTGCTTTCTCTTTTTGTCTGTCACCAGGAGCTGTACTCATTCGACAGCTCTCTGTCCTCCTCGGACAGCGAGGATGAGGGTATCGGCAAGAAAGACAAGAAGAAGAAGAAGAAGAAGAAGAAGCTGAAGAAGAAGAAAAAGAAGAAAGTATGTGTCTCAAAAAGCTTATCTTCACCACTAACCAAGCCATATTGAATAACCCTGTCCAACCCTTGAATGCCTATTCCATAATTGTGTATTTTCTTGAAAACTGTGAAAGTTGGACAGACTAAGTGACAGTGCTGACAAACTATCAGTCTCCAGGGATCCTGTCTTTAAAAAACTGTCAGTTGATCAGTTGAGGGTGAAATCATGAGTTCTGACTTTTGACAGAGGAGGGAAGTACAATGTGGGCTGCACCTAGCAACAGCCTGTCAAACAGGACAGAACCACAAATGGAAATAATTTGTTTATGATGCAGATTAACTGTCACGATTGGCTTGCGGCATAGCTGGAATGGGCGTGTGTGTGTGTGTGTGTGTGTGTGTGTGTGTTTTTTCGGCAAAATCCTTGTGAAGTTTCTTTTGTGTGTTGCTAAGTGCTTGCAGAGCCCCTCCCTTCTGCTGCCAGCTATACACCACCTTCTCTGAGCAGCTATGACAAAGCCTCGCTCCAGTGTGTTTGTAGTGACTCATTCGTTTCGATTCTCATTTATCACTTTCATCAACAAAGGATGGTATAAATAAATGTTTCAATGTGTACACAACGTTGCACAATAACTTCCCTGCTTCTTTCTCAACAGGATTCCAGCTCATCCTCATCCTCATCTTCCTCCTCTTCTTCTTCTTCATCCTCTTCTTCCTCTTCCTCCAGTAGCTCTTCAGACAGTGACAGTGAGGTAAGTTGTGACAGAGGTGCCCTTACAGGGAAATTAGTTTTCGTCCAACATTGATTGACAGCAACAAATGAGACAGACATAGTGTAGAGTGTTAAGGAAGTTCTTCGTCGTCATAAGTACTGTGCAAATAAACAACTGTGCAAATGAGCAAAAGAGCAAAGTGTGCAAATAGACAACTGTGCAAATGAGCAAAAGAGCAAAGTGTGCAAATAGACAACTGTGCAAAAAAGCAGCTGTGCAAAGAGCAAAGTGTGCAAAACAAGCAATTGTGCAAGTAGGCAACCGTGCAATTTGCCATCAGAAAAACCTAATCCTATCTACCATTTAGCATTTGAATGGCAGTAGGGACGAAGAAAACTTTAAATCCCTTGGTCCTCATTACCGGCACTCTGAAACGGCGACCCGAGGGTAACAGATCAAACTCTGAGTGAAGGGGATGATCGTGAACCTCCAAAAGGGAAGTAGCCTTTCTAAGCACCTGCATGTGATACAGGTTAGTAAGCTGGGCTTGACTCCACCCAGAAATCTTGCTAGCCACCTTTACTAGGCTACCAAGCCTGTTTTCGTTGGCCAAAGTCATGTTACCATACCAAACAACAATACAAAACATTAAAACAGATTCAATAAAACTTCTCTAAAAAAGAGTCATCATCTCAGAGGAGACATTAAAAGAAGAAATTTTCCTCAGAAAAAAGGTGTTGCTAAAGCTTTTTCATGGTGGAAGCAGCATGATTAGGTAGACATTGCTTCAATGCAACTCCTGTCTTGCTCTAACATGTCACACACTTCACACCTTCCAATACCACAGAGCCCCGCCTACGTACGGGAGAGGATTAGGGCCACATTAGCACAAGTCAAATGCTGGTAAACTATGCAGGTGGCTGCAGCCACAGTGGCAAGTAGACAAAAAAAGTTTATTTCCAAACCTGAGTTCTGAGTTTAAAGTCAGAATTCTGAGAATAAACTCAGAATTCTGACTTTAAACTCAGAACTCAAGTCATTTTTTCACGTGGCCCTAATCCTCGACTGTACCTAAGACAGAAAATATATTGTTTGCATTGATCGTTTTGTAATGTGCAAGATGCTTGATGCACAGCTCCCAGTATTCATTCAGTTGAAGCACACATCCTTTAAATGCATTAGAGACTGTAGAAGTGATGGTTTTACCCTGCTGTTTTGTGTATATAAATCCTTCACAAATCTTCCCTGCAGCATTGCTAAATTAAGTCCTTGGCCACAAGCACAAACAATCTTATTATCAGCTCATAGGGGATTGATAGTCCTTTCTAACTATGTCACTGCCTCAGGTGAGGATATTGTCAAAGCTAACAATACAGTCTGTTAAGAGAATATTTAAGGTGGAATGGCTGTCAAATGGATCCTATTTAGAAATCTAAAAAAAGTGAGCTTTTACTATGTGGTTTGACAAGTTAGGGGATCAGCACATCAATCTTCCTCAGGGCGGATTTGTCAACAGTTTACGCTTTTGAAATAGCTCCAAACCAAAGATGACCCACTAAAGTATTACACCTTTTAGTAACGTTTAGCTTCAAGTGCTTGCTGGTTTTCTGAGGGCGTTGGTGGAAAATCAGGAGGCACAGGTAAAGTGAGTGGTGAAGTTTGCATTCCACAAATGTGTCACCACCCATTGGTTCACTTCTAATCCAACTAATCAGTTAGCATTAAAAAAGGAAGCATTAAGGCAAAAAAAAACATCACAAGAGCAGAACAAGGGGAAAGTAACTGTACATAACACTGGAATGCATTTCACAGTGGGCTGTAGGCGGAGGCTCTAATCTCCTGGATCTGATAGCAGGCCGTATCTGACAGAAGAGGAACACACCCTTTGACAATGTGTAAAACACCTTCTGTATCTACCACAGAAAGTCATGACAATTGTATGTATGCAGCAATAATAGCCACAGATGTATTGGTTTTGGCTGCATATCCACAGGAGGCGTGGATGTTTAGTATAGCAGATAATTCTTAATATATAACTAGTAGTAGGTAACACCCAACCCTGATCCGGATGACTTTATCTTTATGTGTATATTTGTGAATGCAACACTCACTTTGCGAACACGCTTCTTACAGGAGCACATACAGTACAGTCGTAGAAGTTTTAGAAGATCTAAAAAACAATATACCTGTTTGAAAGAATCGACATGTCCTTGCAGGATGACAAGAAGAAGAAGAAGAAGAAAGACAAGGATAAGGAGAAGAAGAACAAGGATGAGGAGAAAGAGTACGTCTGGGAAAGTGTCATCGTGTCTGGTAAGTGGAACACAGCATTTCTCATTTGCATTTCCAGGCTCTGTGCATTCTCCTTTATAAAAGCATATATTGCATGTAATGTACATGTACGCTTATATTCCAAAATCTTGAACAAGCATTGCGAAGGTTCTTTGCATGTTCATTTTTATCTTGTCTGCTGCTGTTTTATCTAAAATATACTTTTCTAATCTCTCCTTAGATAACTCTGATAATATCATTAAACACAGTTAGATTGTCAGCTGTTAACAGCCGCGTCAGTGGTCGTTTGGTCATTTTGTTTTCACAGCGTGTGTGTGTGAGTGCGTGCATGCATGCATGCATGTGTGATCATGGCAAAATGTGGTCCTGATGACACCTACTGTAGTGGGAACTACCACAGGCACAGTCACAAAACTTTCCAGGTGTGTAGTTGAGGTAATGAAGGCAGAGTTCGAAGGTGGGTGTTGTCCGAGCAAGGACCCTGGAAGTAGGGCGGTAGGAAGTAGGGAAGGTGCTACCACATTACGCCCCTGGCTGGAGTTGGTGTCATGGCTGGTGTGATCCCATTGCAAGATTAAATCTTGGCAGAACGTCTTAGACTCTACAGGGAGATTTGTGATTGAGGGGTGTCTGCCCTGAGCAGCAGCAAGATAAATCCCCCATGGAGTCC
>JAOVVB010207812.1:0-10768 GCA_028570985.1 Heterobranchus longifilis
GAGGGTGAATAGCCTCCAGTATGAGGAGGAAAAACCAAACTTGATCCAGCGGCCCCTGAGGCACTGGGCGTGTGTGTACTGGCCTCACCAACTAAAGAGCACTAGTTCCCACTCTGGATCATTCTCTCTGGCACAGCAGCTCAATGTATACTGTTTTTACTATTTAGCCAATAGTGCTGTAGAGATATACACCTTCTCCTCGTGTTGTTTGAGGGCATTAAAGGTTTATTTGAGTATCTATCTCAATTATTTAAGCTGGCCATGGCCGGTGGTTGGTAGGAAAAAAAAGTGGAGATAATTTATTCATGAGAAAGTGCAGCTGTGTTTTAATCAGTAGAAACGAAGTAAGAAGAGGGTGTTTTGTTTGATTTTATTGGTGACAATGAGATTGACAAGGACATGCTTTGTCTCTATCTCTCCGTGTCTCTTTACACCGTCTCTCTCCCTTTCATTACCACCACACAATCTCACAAAAGGAAAGAACCATCCTCAGATGCTCTTACAGTGTTAGACATCATCAATTTGTGATGTTCAATTTGTGATGAAATGTGGTAATTTTCCATTTTTGCTGTGCCCACTTTGTTTCAACTTGCCTCATCAACTTCAGCAGTCAGTGATTTCCCAGAATGACTTTAACCAGCTGCCAGAGAACGGCGTCTCATAAAGGACAAGCAATGTTTCCCTTCTCTGCAGGTGGGGCAAGGCTCATTGATTGTAAAACTATTAGATACATTACCACAATCAAAGCAATGCTATATTTAGAATATTATGTAATCTGGACTCATTTTCAGATGTAGCACATCTGCACATTCGTCAGACTCAGCCCTCTCTCTGGTTAGCATCATTCAATTCAACAATGAAATCAGAAACTCATCTCTGCAGCCATCCTTTAGTGCAAAGCTGCAGTTAGTGTCTGCAGTTTTCTTTCTTTTTCACGAATTTTATCAGTCGAATCAGATTTGGCTGTTCAATACAATTATTCGACTATTCGTTCTGTGGTGTTAGCCTGTTTTATTACAGTTTATGCAAGCTCAATGTGGTGCACAGCTTTATGGCATGTAAATAAAGGCAACAGCCAGATGCACAGGCCATCGTCTCCTCTCTCCTCTCTGTTAGTATAAACTCATCACACATTCCTTTTTTCTATCAAACAAGGCTTTATTAAATTACCAGATCTTTGAACTGGGTTCGATGGCGACAGCAAAGCTCATATAACTTAATATAGTAAACAAGCAAAGTTAGCCCTCTGAGCTAATGCATGCTAACTAAGCTAACGATGGATCGGAAATGTATCATAGTAAGTTGCTGTGAGCGTCTAAGCAGAAGGCAGACGGTGCCTCTGTTTCACCCTGGACGTCCGCAGCTTCCTGTAAGTTATTTTGAAAAGCAGCGTGAAAGAGAGGAGCGCTCACTCTGCAGCTAATTCTGGGGACTGAAATGTGCCCAAAAGTACACTGCACACTGACTGACAAAAAAAAAACAACGGCTCGACTTGAAGAATCTCAGTCGACTGAGGGGTCACCAACTGATGATTCGAATCTTCGACTTTCAGGGGGCTGCAGCCCTACAGTTTCTCAACCAGTTGCCAAGTGGCATGTGTGCCACACACATGCAAATATATGTACTTTTTTAATTAACAAAAAATGTACTGTAGTCAATTATGTCACTTTGTACGAATTATATATTGTTAAAGTCAGAGTGAAATGAAAGTTGGAGCGTCCTTAGCTTCTGTACTCGTTCTGTACTCTGACATATGATGAGCAGGCTTTACAGAGCTACAGAGGACTGTTAGCAATGGCTCCACACACACACACACACACACACACACTTCCCTCGTCTGTTGTTGTTGTTGTTGTTGTTGTTGTTGGATCAGGAGGACAAGCGAGAGATGAAAGTGAAACTTTGCACTGGCACAGAGGCAGTTGAAAAGTTTCCCTTGAATGAACTACACCTCAGCCATGTTAGCAGCCGTGACAGCGAGTTGCTGGTATTGTTTTCACCTTGTGAACACAGACTCACAAGGTGAAAACATGTGTGTCAACGCCATCACAACCACTGTCACTGACTGCTGTTGCTAGCTAGCTATTGGTTGAAATTGGTTGGTACTAGCTTATGTAACCACATGTCATTTGTTGTTTTACAAGATTTTGATCGATTTTGATGTAAAAATATGAAGAAATTTTGATAAATAGGTGTACATCTGGACTTTAATGCAATCACATACACTTGCCCACACTTAATTGTGCTATTGGGACACCATTAAGTTGTAATTACGTGCATATACCGTAAGTACACCTTTTTGCACTAATAGTGGATTTTTTTTTACCATGGAGCCTACTTTGTGTATATGTATATCATATTATGCAGTATCCTTTGGACAGCTATTAAATTCAATATGTTAGAAATACTTGTATAATATACTTGAAATGTGTAAGTAACATTCCTGAAGTTGTATTTCAAGAATGATTATATGAAGAAAAAAAAAAGTAGTCCTAGATGCATGCAGTGGAAAAGACAGGGAAATTTCATGTCTTTATAAACGCTCACTTGGGCAATACACCTACCAGCTGTTTTTGAAAGAATACTCTCAAGTAGTAAAATGAAACAATCTCGGACAAAATTGATTTTTATATTACCACTCAGGGATGCTAAAGTTGGAAATGTTCAAATTCTCTGCATGGTTGCTTTAACAAACAAACAGGCATAACACATCTAGCACTGGTTCTCTCTTAATAAAATGTGATGGAATGATGTGCTTTGGCACTGTGTTCTGGCATTTAAGGAAAGGAATACACTGATTGGCCTGATGGGTACAAGGAAAGGTCAACATTTCGCATTTTGTAATTCACAGGATGGAGCATCCTCTTACTGATTGATCGGGGGGGGGGGGGTAAACAAACATGTCCAAGTCACTTCTCTTTCTCCTCATAACCTCTCCTAGTGCTGCACTTTTCACACCCCAGAGGACCTGTACGCACTGTCAGCAGTTGCTGCATGCATACTGTCCTCATTAAACACCTTTATGATGGCGATGAAGGAAACAGAATGCCATTTAAGGAAAACATCAGGACATAAATCAAAAGACAGCTCTCCAAAAACTACGGTGCATTACACAGGTGGCATGGCACCATTCATCACTCTCCTGATCCATGGCCTTCTGATGACTTTAGGTTGCCTGACATCACTTTCTCTCCGTGTTTCACCTCCAGCACAGTCAGCCATGTCATCCACTTTATCTCCAGCCCTCAGCTAGCCTATCACAACAGCATGTCACAATGTATACGGCCACAAAAAGACCTCCTTCAATGAATAGTAAGAGTGGAGGGGAGCTGGGAAAGAATCATGTCTATATATATATATAAGTTCTTAGATTCAGTGTGAAGGTGCAGATCAAAAGTGATGTTGACTGCCTTGTGCCTTATGCTGGCCATCCATCACAGAGCTGTAGACACACCAGATGATTTATGTTGTCTCCACTCAACACTGCTGAGAGGAGTAAGACATGCCACTCACTTTTTTTATCCTCCCTACTGGGAAACCAAATAATAAATTGTATGTGTGTGTTTGTATGTATGTTTTTTCATTTACATGTAAACCCCCTCACATGATGGGCTGTAAAACACTCTGTGCTGGCTGTGCCATTGGTTTCTTATGGGGAGAGCGGTGCCGCCAACTTGATGGAGCACTAAACTCTGCATCGTGCATCACCCGTGCCACCGTGCGCTGCGTTCAAAGTTCAAATTATTTCAACTTTGACCTAGTTGCGCTGACCTTTCAAAGCACATCGAATGAGATAACGGCTGACAGCAGCCAGAAACAATGATGGCGTTTACCTGCGATGTGCTTTGCCTCTGTCTGCACCATACCTCGAGGTTTTACTGCCAGAAACAATTACACTATTCTGACCTGGAGTCTCATTTAGCTTGTTGTTCCTGAGAAAATTGCCCTAAAATTACCTGCGTGTCACAAGGAATTAGTTAATGTCCCATAATGTAATAAAGCAATCAACCTCAGTAAGACCTAAGTACCAGGCTGTGGCAGATGCCAAAGACATTTTAAATGGCATAACTCAAATGACAAGCATAACTCTTAATGGTGGTTTAATACAGAAGGGCTCAGTAGTGCTCTACTGTATGTCATAACACCACACATAATCATGTTCAAATAATCCTCAAGTCATTTATAGCCTATACTCGTCAGAAAATCACATAATAATGTGGTCGATGCCTTGTTTCGACTTAGCAACAGTCCAACACCCAAACATATTCAGTTTACAATAACACAAAAAACAGATCTCACATTGGAGAAGAAGAATGATTCACATTTCTGCTTGGTGAGGAATTAAACAATTTATTGATTATTAAAATAGTTGGCAATTACTTTTTTGTCAATCAACTAATCGACCATTTGTTTCAACCCTCATATATATGCTAGGGATGGGACAGTTATTGATTTTATCGTGTAATGCCATAAAGAAAACACAATAAGTTGATCGTGGTGAATTTCCATTATTGGGATAATCGTGAATATCCTCAAGAATGATGCAATAAAGATATTTGTTTCTTGTAAAAAAAAATGTTGTAATAAGAGAAAAAAATCAGAATGTTCAGAGAAAAACATTTCCTTATGTTTTGAGGAAAAAAGTCACGATTTTATGAGAAAAAAAGTCGTAAGGTTAAGAGAAAAAGTCACAATTTGATGAGAAAAAAGTCCTAATGCTTTGAGAAAAAAAGTCCTAATGTTTTGATGAAAAAGGTCACGATTTGATGAGAAAAAAAAAATCTGACTCCAACAGTCAGCCAACAGTTGCTTTCAAACCGGATACATTTCAACGTGTGGGAGTGATGAATTCTACGTCGAGGTGGGTGTGTGCGTTTGTCAGATAAGAGCCCTCCCACTGAGGGGTGAGGGCCCAAATTTGGTCTTGAGTGGTGCTCTGTTCCCCCGTCAGACAGCAGCCACTGACACCTCTGTATCACCTGACTGGACACTGCACACTACATACCAGCTCACACACACACGCACACGCGCGCACACACACACGCACACACACTTATCAAAATGCTCTTCAGCCATCTGTTAATCTACTGCGCTGTCCATTCAAACAACGTGACAAATGTAAAATTGCAGAAATGAATCCTGCGTTGCACAATGCTAAAGATGAATTCCAGTATTTCACAGACAAAAATGAAAACATGCCTGTTGGCATGGTTAGCTTTTCCATAAACATTAGTGCTTTTCAATAAAATTGGCGAAACTAATGCAAAAATAAAAATGCAGTTGTACATGAAGCCTTTCCACATGACATCACAACAATAAAAAGTGCTACTACTATGTAATCCGACACTGATATCAGGCCGATACTAGTCTGGCTTACCGGGTGAACAGTGCCTGGATAAAGCCTTAGTTCCTTTGCGGACAGGAAGTCCCACCCCTTCGCTACGAGAAACAACAACAACAACCTCTGAGCTGTCAACCTACACGCTGAAAATTGTTGAAGAAGAGTTGGATCATGTAATAAGGCAGGCCTGCTCTGTCACAAAGAATATGCTGACATTTTCGTGTAAATGTTCCACCAAAACAAGTTCCATCTGACACTATTTTACAGAAGCACCGTCGCTGTATCCGGGGCGTAGCACCGCCCAAGACGATTGTGATTGGTTTAAAGAAATGCAAACTAACCGGAGAGGGTTTCTTTTCCCTATCCAAGAGTGAAAACACACTGGATCCAGACCTTCCTCCTGTGGACATAAGTCCCTTGTGACTTCAACGTCCACTGGAGCTTCTGCTCCTCTGACGAGACGAAAAATAGCAGCAGATTCAAACTGTCGCGCCACGCTTTCCTCACATTAATACATGAAACAAACAGACATTTTCTACATTGTTGTTCACAGTTTGAGGTTCGATTGGCGTTCTTTTAATGACATCATCTTGTTTTGCCTTCTTCTTCTGCAGTTTTATAGCCTAATGGTTTTTTTTGACTGGAGAATTGGCGCAACCTGCTGCTTATTTTGATGGACCAACCTAATAATCGCATTACGTGATGGATGGAAGCCAGCATTCTTTCGCAGATTTTCTTTAAATTCAGTGAAAATGTTGTGATATATTTGGATGTAAACCTGGCTTGTGTCACTGCAGAGCCGGCAGTACATGCTGCTGAATGGTGCCCGACCTCCCTCCATGCTGTCAGCGTCTGGAGCTCCCCGCCGGAAAAAGTTTGCCGGATGACGCAAACCGACGCATTTCATGAATCGTGAGACTTTGGTTTGTACAGGCGATGTCAAAATCCAGTTTTTAGAGTTTTACAGAGAGCCCCAGGGATGACGTCTTTTTGTAGCCCAACCAGGAAGTTAGCATCACCCTGGTTCCCTCGACAAAAAGTCGATGGGATTTTTGGATTTTGGATCATTGCAGAAAATAAGCTCTGTGACGAACTCAAGTGTGTTTTGTCTCGCAAGATAATCTCTCCATATGAACACCACTTTTATGATTTTAGAAGCGTAAATGGAATCACCAGAAGTAAAAAGCTAACGTTAGGCTATAAAGGAACTACACTACGGTCATATGCTGCCGTCCTACGTCACCATCACCACTACAAAACTGACGGTGACGTTTAATGTCCTCGACAACCTCTGTAGTCTCATTTAGACACTTGTTAGCAACCAGACATGTAAAAGCTTAGAAAAAAATCACCTGCGGGGTATTTACAGATGTACTTTATATCGTAGAATAAAACGTTAAAATCTCTGAAGCTTGTGTTAACCACAGACCTTATTTCAGACGTCTAAACAAAAACATTCAAAACACACACACTGACTTCCAGACGAGAGAACAGGAAGTGCTAACATGTTAACTCATTTCTGAGTTTTAAAACTACAAACTCAGATGCCCTATTTGCACTTGTAACTACACGCAGCAGCCAGCGTGTTTAGGTTTCCCAGAGTAAGTGCAGCCGAGCTCCCGTTTCTAAAATGAGTCTGAATCATGAAAAAGGCAGCACAGCCAGAGCAGATGCTGAACTCTACTCTCCTAAATTACTTATTATAACCCTAACTTGACAAGGACAGAGGGCTGAGATTGCCTCCTGGTGAAGAGAAGAGTTTTAATGCGTGTCTCTCTGCATTTTTTATTGCAGACACACATCAAGATTCCACAGACATCTCATAATATGATATTACGATTATTGGGTCAGGTAGCACATGAATTCTGGAAAACTTCCGTCTTTTGTTTTAAAACATTATTGTCAATTTAGTTAATGACAATATAGATCGTTTCTTTTGATTACCTTTGATGAATATGATCATTTTAACATCATTACTAAACGTTGTATAACTAAAGTTTCCTCTTACTTTTGCAGGATGTATTACACCCACAGACAGCCTCTGAACATTTACAATTCAAACACATGTCCCATTGTTATATACACGGTCTCCTGAATCACAAGCAGTCGTTGTAAACAGATTTATATTTGATAAAATGTTTAATAACTGTTTTTCAGTCCAATGAATCCCGTTTAGTTTATTTGCCTTCACACAGCACAGGGGAGAGCTGGTAAGGATGCAATATATGAACAATATAGAAAGATAAAAGTGAAGTTTTTATTGTCTGATGAAAAACAACTGGTGTAGAGCATTATGTGAAGCAGAATTTAGCCCACAGTCAAAGATCTCTGTGTTGCATTCAGGTACATTACCATTAGCTGTAGAAAAGACAGGTCTCTCTGAAGACTTTGTGATTTAGGTGAGACGAGAGATGAAGTCGATTTCAAGTTTTATTGCTCATTATATGATGATTTATGGGCTCTTTTTACTGAAATGTCCTTCATTTCTGAGTTCTTCTGGATGAACGATTATAAGAACTGTGAGCTGTTTTTTAGGAAGTCAGCCTTTTTTTCCATGGCATAGGTAAGGTAAGTTATTTTTTTGGCAATGTAGTGTAAGAAGTTATATTAATGATAATGAATAAATAACTGTATGATTGAAAGCACATGACATACCTGTAGTTTCATTAAAGCTGCATTAAGTGATTTTTGGCCACTTGGGGGCAGCAGAACAAACTATTAACAAGACATGGACATATTATCTGCTTATAAAGTGCTGGCAAACTTATAAGCAATAAGCAATAAGCAATAAGCGTAGCAACATTAGCATTTATTTGCAGTGGTGTTTCACGTGATTCATGTAAGTCCAGTTTCCACTTTCCACTAACTTCATTCTGGTCTCCACCGACTCCTGAAGAATAAAATCTGACTTTTTAGCTGCTAATTGCTCCTCCGTTCACCAGCTCTGCCTTTTGGTGCAGAGCAGGTAGTGTACTGTGGGTTTATCAGATATTAATGCTGGGTCACATGGTTGATGAAAGCATGCGTCTGCAGGCACAAAAACAAAAAAAAACTATCCAAAACTACATTAAAAATAAGTTCAGGGGCACGCTGGTGGAAGGTTCACAGAACTGAGGCGGTCTGTGAAGTTTTGTGGGTTTGTCACCACTCCTTCACATCATTAGGGATGGGACAATAATCGATTTTATCATACATTGCGATAAAAAAACACAATAATTTCATTGTGGTGAATAGTATTATTATACTATATACTACTATGCTATTATTACTATTATCATGAATATCCTCACAAATTGACTGTAATTTACTAGTGTCCGATCTGTGATACAATAAAATATGTTTCTATAAAAACGTCGTAATGTTTCGAGAAAAAAGTCAGAACGTTTTGAGAAAAAAGTCCCAACAAAGCAAAATGTAAAGTGAAGTTATTCCAGTGTGTTTTACTGACATTTTAGGAGTTTTAAACATATTTCGTTGATTATCTGGAAAATATCATGAATTGCAATTATTTTGTCCAGGATAATCATGACATTTTCATATGGATCCATTGTTAATCTAAAAGATAGAGAGACAATTAGACAGTTAGATACTCCTCCCTCTCCTCATAAGGTAAAAGTGTTCCTAATTGTCCAATTTCAAAACCTACATTTTCAGTGAAATTCTGAAGACTTCCTCTGCATATGTCATTAACGCAGCTTGCAATGTTGCAGTGGATAATATATTCATCAGTGAGTCATCAGAATGCCTCCGTGATTTTCCGGGAATGGAAACATTGTCGTTTCATGATGCATGAAAACGGCCCACATGATAGTCATAAAGCCTCTACAGCTGCTCTCCAAACGGGACCGGTGTTGCTCGCTGCAGTTGGTTTATACGAGGATAACTAGGTTGGTAATGACCCATCAGATGGGCCCTCGGTGAATTCAAACAGTTAGTCCCTAATTAGAATTCAGTCGACTTCAATGGCAGATTAGAACCATTAGCACGTTGGCTAATTGGTAGGAGACTAATCTTGTAATTAAGAGCATTTGCAGCTGATTAAATGGTAATCATCAGAGACACATCAGTGAAACGTGGAGACATTCTGAATTGCCAGGCTGTGCTTCCAAATTTAGCCTTGCCCTGTTTAATAATGAGTAGATTTATGCGTTAATAATATGAGGTTTCCTTTTGGAGCGAGCTACAGTTTATGCTTTAAATAACACTTTTTTTTTTCAGACACCTCTAGTGCTTTTTAATCATCTTTGACTGCAAAATCTGAATCAGTCACAGAACATGAGCTGTCCTAACTGCCAAAACGTCATGATGTTTGATGTCTTTGATCACACGCCACAACAAGTTTTTCATAATGGTGGCAAGTGATATTCAGCCCTATCAGAGAGATATGCATGTCCTGCAGTCAGACACTCTCTTCCAATATTCACACTCGTACTGTAAACATGAATTGATGAGCTCTAAATTGCTTGGCTTGCTACCCAGCACAGAATAGCATCTCCCACAGATATCTTATTTTGCCATTCATTAGAAAGAGTGGCAAAAGGTTGGATGGGAGGAAAATAAGCTATTTTGCCCAATTTTCCACCCTGCCCCTGGGCATCAAATTCAATTTTCCACCAAAAGTTTGCAGTGAGAAAGAAAAGAAAATAAACATACGATTTTGGTCCAGAGGTGGATCAGTAACTCACTTGAAAGAGGGTGATGGAGACGGGTGGGGAGAGACTGATTAGAGTCCCCACCAGCCTTCTGGCTACAACCAAATGTGAAAGCCTTATCGCAGAATGGCCGTCCTGTCCGAGAATTCCCAGAATACTCCACAAACGCTGATTAACTTTCACTTATACACTGCTGAATATTGGCAGTGTCAGGTAACCCTGACTCTGAACGGATGGAGACCGCCGTGCTTTAGAAATTATATTTCCACAATCATCTGTGGATGCTTTTGCCTCATTTAACACTTATATTTCAGAAAGGATAAAAGCAATACGAATGCTTGTGTAAGGTTCATGAGGAGTGCTTTGCAAAGATAAAAAGATAATATAAAAATTTGTCACAAGTGAAAGAGTCATTTAATTTGGGGAAAATGTTAGAAGAAAAATCAATCATAGAGCAATTAAACTCAAGCTATTAGCACTGCACTGTTTTTTTTTTTTTTTTTTTTGGAGGGTAATTTTGTCACTTATGAATGTTTCATATTTTATTTTAGTTTTAGTTTGTTGTCACTTTGAAATACTTCCAGATACAATAAAACTGCAGAGCAGAAAACTAGGGCAATAAAATGTCAGAAATAACTTATTTTAATTCAACAAGCAATTTGTTGAATTTTATCAGAAGACTGAACGCAGCAGGAAGGCAGAAGTGATATGACAATTGTTATATTATTCAATAACGTTATCGCATATTGCATATTTTCCTCATATTGTGCAGCCT